>JANIJG010019107.1:1158-29622 GCA_024611175.1 Megaceryle torquata
AAAGAGAAGAGCTCTTGTGAAATGGTTTTTTTTTTTTTTTTTTTTTTTTTTTTTTTTTTTTTTTTTTTTTTTTTTTTTTTTTTCTTTAGAGAATTGGTATTTTCTTGTCTTGTAAGGTGTTGTAGTGATTCTTCAAGCAGGGCTAGGAAGACTGGTGACAGCAGTGAGAAGATGCAAGGTCTTGAAGGTAGACAAAGAAGGAAAGGTACATGATATAAGCTGTCAAGCCTCTGGGCTTTAATTCTCAGGCAGTCCAGCAATGCACTGACTTTTTTTCTGCCCTGCTTTTGAGGAAAGCCATAGCAGCATGAGTTGCCTTAAAATACACCTGTGCCACAATGTAGAGGGAATGCACAGTGCAGTGGCTTTAATTTCAATCCTAAAATGTGGTAGCCTAAGTATTAGAACAGATTGATCAGTTCTGTTGTGGACCATGGGCTGAATTTTGATACACAGTTTTTGGTACTGGTAGGGTTACCACCTGTAAAAACACCACACATACACAAAATAGCTGCTGTAGAGCTACAGCAAACCTGTACATTGATCTGAATCTTTTACCTGTGGTAGCTGTTAGTGTATTTATCTCAAATAGACATACTCAGGGTGGCTTGAAAGAAGCTGATTAGTTCAGAGAGCAAAAAAAGAAAGTGACTTGTAAGGGAAAGGTGCTGCTGTTACAGTATTCAGGCCAGCTGGGAGCTGCATAAAATATATTGTCTCCCGAGTAGCCTCAGTTGGCAGGATTTGTGTGGATTTCTGCCCAAAAAAATAAACCTGTTTTAGGCTGGTAGAAGCTACAGCCAAGAGTTGATCCCTCAGGGGTGGAAGCTTCTGCCAGCACAGATGCCCCTCTAGGCAAAGTAGAAAGACATTATAGTACACCCTTTAATCACCATGGGTTATATCTCCTTCTTGTCTTTAAATAAAATGTCTTCATCAATTGCTGAATAATTTTATCACTATACTTACATGGTAAAGTAACATACACACAAGCACAGCTGTCATGTTCCCACTATAACGTACACCTACATTTATTGCTTACTTGTTTTAAGTGCTTTCCTTAATTATGTCCAAATCTGGTTGAAAAGCTGAGTGTACCTCCTACAAAAATAACACATATTTAGCAATTAATATATATGTATGGAAATCATACATGTTCAAGATGGAGACCATCTTGCATTTTCTTACAGGCTAGAAACAAGTATTTTTTGCTTAAAATACTAATTATGGAACTACAGAGATTTGCTAAGCTAAAGCTAAGAGTACAAGCTATCACAAGACAGGTACCATTAAAAAATGAGGTGCCAGTACAGGCAGTAGTGCCACTCCATTCAAGCTTATTTTCCTTTTAACTTATAGTTTGCAATGTCCCCATAGCATCATCCCCCCTCCGAAGAACACCCTTTATTTTCTAATAGTCAGTAAGTCTCATGCACACACTCAGTTTCACTGAATTAGTCTCACATACATTATCTGATCTGACTAGAAAAAGATACTTTTCTACTCTAAAAAATACACTTACTCACAAATAATTTATGAAAACAAGGGAAGGAATTGAGCCTAAGAATCTAAAGTGATTTGAGTGAAAAAGAAGTAAAAACATGTATTTTAAAAAATGTGTTTTAAAAAAGTAAGAATATTAGTGCACAAGTTTATACTTCGTTATTTAAGGCTTTAGGTGACATTCAAATAATTATGGCTTAAATCTGCCCTGATGGAGTAGCCTTAAAAATTATTGTGAGGGTATTGCATTATTTTATTTTTTGTACAATTATCTATTTATTTATATAGATACATTTAAATACAAGATAATGAGGATGACTGAAGGGAAATCAAGATGCCAGGGGAAACATGGATCAGTCTTGTGGTGTGGTGAGCAAACTTCAAGTCAGTTATGGAGTAGGTTTTCCTTACCTTGGACTTTGTATTGTGGTATGTTTTTGAGTTACTAGAGCTGTTAGAACAAGGAGGGGTGAAACTGCCAGCCTTTAAGACTGGGAGATTAGGGAGGAAGAGTGGAGGGAGGGCAGTGAGCATCCTGTGGAGCAGGCTGAAGCAGCAGTTGCTGCTGGGGAGGGCTGACGGACTAAGGAGTTGGTGGGGGAGTATGTGTTTTTGCCACAGTGCCACTGAAATGAGCGCTAAGGTATGGGTAGTGAGAAGGAAATTACTTGTATTTCTCTTTGGCCTGTGTATATGTACCTTGTGCACAGGCAGTTTTTAACCCACCAATGTGCCTGGCTCATTCTAAGGGGTAGTGTAAAACAGGGGGTAGTTATTGCCATTTCAGAGACAGACGAGAAAATCTTTTTCATATTGCACAGGTCCAGCAGATCTGGTCTTGCTGTTCCCATTCATGGTTCCTTATGGTCTTTTGCATTCACTCCTTACTGTTTCTTGATGCTAATCACTGCAAAAGAGTGATAATAGGAGAATCAGGCAAGAGACAGCCCAAAAGGCTGCGTGTTGGGCATTGTGGTGTGCAACATAGCTTTCAGAATTGCATTTTCTTCATACCTAACACATTCAAACTTGTGCACTGTCACACCCTATGGCATATCTTATTACTCAAGCTCTTGTGTTATTTGTAGTTATCTAAGCCAACAAAACTTCAGAACTGAATGATAATACTTTTTAAATAATTCACACAGAATATTTTAAAATTAATATTTCCTTGGAGTTTTTTTCTTTGTTTGTTTTGGTTTTGTCTTATTTGTTTGTTTTCCCTTGACATGGACCTACTATGGAATACTTGAGCTTATTCAAAAAGACTTGGAAGTATCTTGGCAAACGGTTACTATTTTTTTTTTCTGGTCAGTTGTTAGCAGTCCCTGATGCTTATTTGGTATCTGCATCATCAGAGACAGCCCTAGCTGTTTTGTTGCCTTGACTAAATTATATTCTTCTGTCTCTACTGCAGTATTTGCAAGAAACTATATTTAATGCCCAGTATTTTAATAAAATTTTAGAATGTCACATACTAAGCTATTATGAAATACAGTCTCACAAAATTCCAGAAAACTATGAGACATTTATGCATTATAAAAATTAATGTCTTATTAGCAGTTTAATCAGAGCAGTCATAAATTGGCTCTAAAAATGCTGCCTCGCTGCTTCTACAGCTCTGGGCAACTGTCCAGTCTTTACATAAGGTAAGCTGCCCTCTGTGTTGTTCTGTAAGGCACTGAACGTTGTTTCAAGTTTTAATTGGATGGTTTATGCAGTGGCTTAGTTGAGTAAATTGTGAATTAAAATTGCACATATGAAATTTGTCACTGCTTTTTATCTAACAAGACAGATTTGCTTCTGCTATGTAAGACGTGACTTGAGGGTTCACTTTCAAAAAGGATAGTATTAGTTGTCTACGGTATGTGCATAAAGGATGAGATAGTTTATCTGCACCTTCCATAAATTTTCTTCTATGCAGCCATGATAGCCACAGAAATGTTTGTAATGCAACATCCCCAAGTTGCACATTTTACAAACAGCAGCAAAATATGGGTATTGCAGAACATGCTTTTCAGAGACTCATTACTCATCCAAATTGAACGTATTTTTCTCAGCAATACAGAAAAGATTGCAAAATTTCAGATTTCAACACTATACTGTTGAGCTGTGGATCTATTTCAAGGAGGATGGAAAGACCATTTTTAGAATCCAGAACACACAGTTTTCACTTATTTCGTAAGAGTTAAATAAACAAACAGGAAAAGTTTCCTCCCATGTACCCTAAAACACTTAAGATTTAAAAAAATCAGACTGGAAAAAGGAACTGGGTCATTGTTTTCAGTCCCCTGCAATATCAAGAAACTGTATTATTAACATATAGGGCTGAGTTCATCCATATGCAGAGTTCAGCAGCATAAGGCTCTATAATTAAGCAACTTATCTAGACTCACTTTATAGAATGGAGAGATACAGACATTTGTAATCCATGTTTCATTTCATTATGGCTTAGATGCCTGAGGTCGGTTGCAGATGTCCCAGAAGTTCATTTCTGCCCATTGACTATTAGTGGAACCTAGGTATCCAGATCACATGCAGATGTCAGCACAGTTGATGTCTAAATATGATTGTGATGATTCCCTCCCTTAAATCAGAAGTAGTCACAAATTGTGTGTAAGCCAAAGAATATCTTGCAGAGCTTTATTGCAACTTAAATCTTCCCTAAAGTGTGAAAAGCTGTAAGTATATACTAATAGGAGAAATAGGGGTGGAGATTGTCACCCAGTATCTCAGGTCTTGCAGAGGATTAGACTAAAAAAAACAAAATTCACACCAACAGAAAACAGTTTATGAGCAAATCTCCATTATTAGAACAAACTGCTATATAGATTTAAGTACTATTGCCACTACTAATGTAAAGTATTCATTCAAGAAAACAAACATCATTGAATTGTGACTGAAGGAAAAATTGTGGTGTGATACTAATGATATCACTTGGCTGTGTGCAAAAGAGATTATTTGTTGTCTATTAATAAAACAGACATTGTACTGAAACAGATATTAGTGATTAGCAAACCTGAGCTCAGGTTCAGATTGGTATCCAGACTAAGTGGTTATGGTGAATTTACTTCAGTTTTAACAGTTTAAGATCATGATACCAGAAGAAAACTACAGCCTCTTCCTGGTGTCTGTCTCTCTTCCAGGAAGGAATGGTTAAATTTAACAAGTTATGTGCCTGTCTTTGGCGGGACTGCAAGATGCAGTAAAGCAACTACATCTAGACAACTATCTTAGAGGAGTTCTCAAGTAGCTGGATTTGTATTACATTGAAAAAACTACTGTCATTATTATTCACAAAATACGCTGCCAGATTAGTCTCATATCGTGAGTTGAGTAATAGCGCTCTCGCTATCTATATGGTTTTATAGACATCAGTCCAAAACAATATTAACTTTTCTTTTTGCCACGTTCAAGCTGACAGTGAACTGCGGGCCAACTGCCTGCCACTGATGTGCCCTATGCCAATTAGCTCTGTCACTCAGAAGCACACTTTAAGCATTATCTATGACCTTCTACCTCATGCTCAGTTCCCTGAATTTAGAAGATAAGCCTCAGTGTAGGCACAGATTTAAACCCTTGTATTTACTCTCAGATGAAGATGGCCAAACGGCAGCTATGGTCTGCCACCATGATACCAAATTGGTGCTGTGCTCTTCTCACTTGTGTTGACCATACAGTCAGCATCCCTAGAGGACAGCTGTGGGCTCACCTTCTAGCAACATGGCAGTGGTACCTGCTGTTAATCTCCCTTTCTGTGGATGCTTTTGACAGATGCAGAAATCTTGAGGCCAGAGGTGATTTTCTCTTCCCCTGCCCTTG
The DNA here is from genome assembly GCA_024611175.1 of Megaceryle torquata. Classification (NCBI taxonomy): domain Eukaryota; kingdom Metazoa; phylum Chordata; class Aves; order Coraciiformes; family Cerylidae; genus Megaceryle; species Megaceryle torquata. The sequence continues at coordinate 6,484 of JANIJG010019107.1, forward strand.
GCAGGATGGGGATCCTGTGGAAGGAAGGGCTGCCACTGACGGGCACAGCAGGGGGAAGCAGTTTTGCTGACACAAGAAGCTGTACCTGGGACTAAACACACGTTGTCAAAATCTAACAGTGTGTCCAGCATTAACAATGCCTCACTTCCTCTTTCTCTCCAATAATAGGAAACGCGGTATTGTTATCACCATAGAGTCTCCACCAGAGTTCAGCAACCCGTGTTTACTTCCTTTTTTGTCCTCTTCTTATGTGCTTGTGTCAGCGAACACGTTCTCTTCCTGCCGTTGTCCTCAGTGATGAGGCGAACACCTCTTGCAAATAGTCCTCCCTGCAATTTGGCATTAGAGACTTACCGATGACTGCCACATACTACTCCAATATATTTCATCCTTCCTGAAGGAATGATTTCAGATTCAAATTAAAGTTTTAGACAGTACAGAGATCAATTAAATGATAATATACTCTCATGATTAGGCTGGTCTTTTTCTTTAAGCAACTATCATATTGGATGTACTTCCAGTAGTCCTAGAACTTGTCTGACTTTTCATGTGAGATTGCCACAGGTTTTAGCAATGCAGATTATCATTTGAATCATTATTTCAATTAGATAAATTAAGAAATTCATTGAATAATTGCTTCTTTCCCTGTGAATATTCAGAGTGGTGGGCAGTGAAAGTAACAACAGGTTGCTCATAAAATCTGTCACAGAGACTGTGTGTAATTCCCACTCTAAGAGCATTGAGACTTTAGTATCATTTGCACAGTGAATATTTAGGACAAAAAAAAAACAAAAACAAAAACAAAAACCCGACAACACATTTTTTTAACCTGAATCAGAATGTTTTTCTGTTTCACTTGGCCATGAAGTTTCAACTGTTCCAGCATTTATTGGGTCAAGACACTTATAGTGTGTGAGACTGGTGAAAGATAACAATTGTAAGGATGCATACACGTTTGTTGCTTCTTGCAACAAAAGAGTTAAGGTCATTTTTGCAGTTAAAAAGGAAAGGCTTTTGATGTGAACTTGTAAAAACATTTTGTTTAGAATTCTTGAGTGAAGTTATGATCTGGTCTAAGGTATAATTTGTACATTTCTTTCATCATCAGTTTTGTTTTTTTTTTTTTTTCCTGTACAAAAACTGTATTTCTGTATAGGAAAATAATTTTTGAAGCTCCAAAGAAAATACTGCATTATCTCCAGCAGAATACATCTTTTTAACTAATCTAGTGGCTAGCATTGCTTATTAATACGAAGAAGGTTTTAATTACTCTATAAAGCTAATGCAGTATTTTACTATGCCTGTTAATGGAGCAGTCTAAAAAAGTATGTTAATTGCATATTTACTGTTAATTACTGGACAATTTTGTTCAAATGAGAAAAAGTTTGACTATTGCAACATGTTAGCTGCATTGAGTGCATCCAATTTTGCTTTTAAGCTTCTGATGATGATCTTTACAGCATTTTTATTACATTTTTAATTTGTTGAACAAGATGATATTAATTCTGGTCTTTACTTACTATATGTTATAAAAGGCAGGTTCACACCCAGCATCTCAGTGCATGCTGAACTCAAACTATGTTCAAGTGTCCCTAGATATTAGCACGCATTTTAAAGGCTATGACATCTAAATAGACTTTTGAATCTGCACAGAGGATGATAAACAATCCTCCATGTCAGACAAAGATAAAGTGAAGGAAACCTAAACCAGACGATGTAGTGTTCATAAACCAAGGATGCCCTTCTATGGTATTTTGTTCTGAATGTTGAGCTTCACCATATCCTCCTGCACCTCAGTAACTTGTGATGCTTGTTGGTTTGGCAATTGGTTACACAAAATAAACAATCCAAACATCATGTGTCATAATCAGCCAATCAGGTCTCCAAAGAGTCTTTAAATCTTCAAACTGAACAAAGGCTCTGTATTTATCAAGTTCACATTACTGTCTTGGACAGCAGCTCTCTGCCAGGTATTGTGGTGATTTTCTATTTCCTTTTAGCTTTACTTAGTAGCAACAAGTAGTTTCAGTTTACTGTGGCAATCCATGCAAAACTAATTGACTAATTAAATGCAAGACAAGTCCATGCACCAGCACGTGTTGCACAATAATTGCTATTGGCTTTTTAATGATTATCTAGCATATATTGACAAAAGAGTGTGAAGCACTTCAAAGAAGAAATATTCTTACGCTCTGTCTACTTGTAAAAAGTTATAACAACGATTAATGACTGAATGGTGACACTCTCCAGTCATGTCAGGCTTTATAGATTTGACTAACATTTTTTGTTCATATATTTTGCCAACATTTCTGAGAAAGTAAGAGTTCAAAGCTCAGACTTCTAGAGAGAAACTTTAAAGAAAGGGGAGCATAGGTGTATCTTAGGTCAGATTTCAGGACTGATGGCCATAAAATGTAAATCAGAGTTACGGTGTGCTGGAATTGGTTCTGTAGCTATGTGACTTGGATTTAATTAGAGGAATGATAGGACAGTGATAGAGTGCACACAAAGTGTTTGGCAGAAACACTTTGAAGATGCTCAAGAAGTTCACACCTAAAAAAAAAAAAAAAAAAAAGAATGAGAGCAGAGGAAGATTTGCAGACAAGTTGGACATAGCTGAGGCAACAGGCAAGGGACATGACTGCTGTGGCAGTATGTGGGAATGAAGACTAGAGCCTGGGCTGACAGGGAGAATTAATCCCAGGTGTTCTGAAGGAACACACAAATTATAAATGCAAATCATTTTTACTTAGAAGACAAGTCTTCATGATAAACTTATTTTTTTCATATTATTTACATAAGGATTTTGGAGGGCAGCAATAACATAATCCCCCTGCATGAAACCAAGTGATGGAATGAAGGCTATTCAGCCTCACTGAGAAGTAACACAGTTGGTTGTTCTGCAGTGCCAGATTTTCATAAGAGGGGTTGATTTAAAGAGAACAGAGTGGGTGTATATTTCACTGACAGAAGGAGCTCTGTTTCAGTCTTTTGCAACCTCAGAACTCAGCTTCCTATGCCTAGTTTTAGGTGTAGGCATGTAAAAATTAGATATGTAAAAATTACATTACTTTGACTGAAGCAAGTGCAAAAGTAATTTCTGTTTTTCATGTATAACAACTGCTCTAAAACATTCAACCACCCTAATAATTTTGCCAGTAGTTAATGCGCTAGCAGATTCACAGTGTCTGATTATACATATTTTTGGGGAAAAAAATGGGAAGTTTGTGTCATGGAGATAACCTAGTGAATTTTGGTGCTGTTTTTTATCATCGCTGTATGAAAGTTGAAAGTCTCAAGGTTTAATTCTTTGCTTACTGAGTGTGAACCTGTCTTTGATTCCACTCCGAGTAGGCTGATGGCCTAGAGGCCAGAATTTTGGCTGTCATCTTCACAACTCTTCTGATGTCAGAAGCACTGTAATGGTTTACCACATAATAAGGCTGTGGACTTAATTGGGTCGAACTGCAAACCAAAAAATGACAAAACGTCAGTGATGACAGTTTTAACACTTATTTCTGATGGGTATTTTTATACCTTTCTTTATAAATTTTTCTTTTTTATTTTCTCATTATATGTTTCTCAGTAAATCTACAAGAAATGCTATTCAGAAATTATTTCTGAAAAATGAAAATATTGGGGAGATGAAAAAATAAGTAGTATTTTTTCATCAGTGACTGGGACCCTAATATATATTCTCATAGTCTCATCCTTGTGTAGAACTGATGTATATCTCCAACAGTAAAAACAGTCAATTGTCTATTAGTAAAAATAGAAGGTAATGGAAAGGTATTCCTACAGAGTAGTGGCAGAGTGAGTTTTTGTGATGCTAGATCCAAGTTTCAAGGAGGAAAATTTCTTTTGCTTTAACTTAACCACCTAAAAAAGTGTTTTTCAGATTGTCACACAAAATTGATTTACTAATACAACTCCTTATCCATTTAAACAGTTAGAGGATGGAAAGAACTTAGGGAAAAAAAAAAACAACAAATAAGCCTGTCTCTTCTCCCTAAAGTCACAGAGAAAAGAAGCACTATGCTTGACCCACATAACAGAAGAAAGCAGGAGAGTGAAAGATGTGTGCTCAGTGTAGTTACAGACATTATAAAACAATCAGTGCATGATGTTTAAACATTGCTTTCTGGTGTTTCCACTGAGATATTCCATTAGTATGTGATGATAATGAATCATGATTGTACTTCACTGAGAGCTCTTGCCATGACTGCATACTGTTCTGATTTTTTTTTCTTCCTGTGGATTGCACATGGATACAAGGCAGAGAAATTACTTGGAGAACATAGGCAGAATAGAAGCAGCAAAAACATAACGGTGCTTAGAAGTGGACAAACTTTTTAACACAGTTTTATTTCATTTTGTCAATATTAATTTATTCAGGTTAGAAGTGCAGCTTTAATTATAGTCTTGTGGGGAATGTGAAAGAATGCCTTTAAAAAATGTCCCTGGGCAGTGCATATGTGTTAACAAAAGTGTGTGTGGGGGGTTATTATTATTTTTTTTTGTGTTCAACTTCTGTAGACATAGCTTGTCTACAGCAGCTAATTTGAGCAAGACTATTTTAAGCTAAAGAAAGAGTTTGAAATGAGACAAGTACTTCTTTACTGTAAAGCACTGAAGATCTATACAGCATGTGAGTTCAGTTGGCAACGTTTCTTCCAGATCTATCTCCTACGTGCTCAGATGGTTAGTCTTTAGCGAAAGGAAAAGTGCCATCTGGTGCTTCAAAACTATTACAAAACTGGTGGAATCAGCTTCTTGTAAATGACGAATTGAACTGGTCATCAGCATCAAATACAATTGCTATATGTGGTTTTTGGTCCTGAAAATCCTGAAAACTAACAAATATTCAACTATCTCCATCATCAGAATTCCATGATGGGGTGCTATTCTTTCACTGCACTGAGGGTAATTCATATCCTATGTTTAGCAGCAGTAAATCATAATTAATGCATTTCTGAAATCACAAAAATATCAGTATATATTATGTGTACTGATACAAAAGCTATATACCATATATACTCCAAATACATAAATTATGAAAATTATATACTTATATTTGTCCACATACATCACAATTTGAACTCTGATACAATTCTTGTGATTTACGTGGATTTTTTATAGCACATGTTGCATGTAAAAAAACCAGTAGTGGTTGATGTATGAAGAAACTAGAGAAACAATAATAATAATAATAGGTTAGAGTATTAATTTAAATATGGTAATAATAAGTTAAAAAAATATTTGATAGTTTATAAGCTCATGATGCACCTTTAACTGTAGGCCTCAAATTTAAGAGCAGAAAGACTATGAAAAAGAAAAAGGATAGTCTGTGACTGCAGAGAAGGAGAAGACACAGAAATGCTAATACTGTATTCAGCAAGTTCAACTTTTTTCTGGGTAGATCTGTATCTGCTTTATGTTCTGGTTTGTCATGAGAGCGAATTAGTAGCTAAGAGAGTAGGGTAGACTCAATTCTAGCTAACTGCATTTGTTTAAAGGCTCACCTCTGTAAAACACTTTGTCTGAATATTAATTTTATTTGTATGATTACTCTGAGTATCCTGTTGTTTTTCATGGAGCATATTATGCAAAGTTGTGGGGTGTTTTCATCAAGACTCCCTTTAAGAGGCTCATCAGAGTGAAACATAACACTGATGGGACTATTAAGTATATGCACAAGTACTAGAATTCTGTGTGCAAGCATTGACGATAATTGCTCCCTTAGCTTGAACACCGAAATATTTGTTAATGAAAAAGAAGCTGTGAAATATGCATTCCTGTTCTTAGATAGATTTTCTCTGAAGTCAGCAGGCATTTCAGAAGGGTCAGCCTGTATATGTATTTCTGTAAACTGATCCTTCCGTTTAAAAAAGAAAAATATGTAATACAAAAATAACATTTAATGAATATTAGACCATATACATTTTTCTAATTCATAATTTGTGTATTTAAAAAGGATTTACTACAGAGTCGTGTTTATACATCTCTGTTAATATGCATCTTTTTTACATGAAAGCCATTTTAAAAAAGAAAAAAAGACACGAAGAAACTAAATGTCCAAATGAACACTTATGGCTCTGTATGGGATTGTCCAGACATCTTCTGCATAACATTTCTAATAATCTGACAAGCATGAGCTCAAGGTGTCTTGTCATACCCTGTGAAGTTATAACACTTTTTGTACACAGCGTCACAGACGATAATGCAAAGAAGGAGTATTTCTCAGCCAAATCCTGTTTTGCAATCCCCTTTAACTTGCTTGTTACATTTTGTATGTTCAGCTTTTCCATTAGTTCATATTAATGTCTTTTAATTTAAATCTGGCACTACAAATGAATACTGCCCTCTGATATTCTGGTATAGATGACACTGTATAGATAACTTTATCCATAATAGACAGTATCTCTATTTTAAGGAGATAAGACAAGAAGGTAATTCTTTATGTTGACACACAATGAGTACTTGGGTCAGGGTGAGTTTGCATAGTGGAATGAGCTCCCTACAATTGTGTCCAGTCACCTTGATAATGAGAAATGGTATGAATGTTTAATTCATTCATTTCTTTCTACTCAGAAGGCCAAAATGAACCAGTATCTTAATTTCTGTTTCTGTAAGTTTTCAAATGAGTTTTACTTTTTCATTTTCAAGTAATATTTAATTTGAAATATCAAAAGAACAAAATTAAACTCTAGGTGTCTATAAAAAGTTAAGAGAATGAATAAAAGATAAATTCAGTTGATTGTAAATTTCAGTAACAACAGTCTAATATTAATGCAGCTTAACTATTTTAAATGTCAGTTAATGGTCCAAGCCAATGTTACTGTAAAGCACAAGAAGTGAAAGCAATCATCCTTGTGGTGACTGGGACTAATGATGTCCTTTTTTACATTTATCAAGTGATTAGAAAAGCAGAGAATTTTCTTCAAGGAGCAGAAATCTTAAGCTGACAGCAGGTATATCAAGTTCACAAAACCATAGAAGGTTTCAGCATGCTTTTGCCTTATCTTAGACAAAACAAAGAATTTAAAGAATTGACTAATTAATTTCTATCACAAACAACTGACCTGAACTATAAAATGACTGGACTGTTTAAGGAGTACAGAAAATTTAAGAAGTTCTTTGAACTGTAGGACTTGACTGTGGCTCAAAGCCAGACCTCCTTTGTAAGACCAGTGCTGCATTAGATTTAGTTTTCCTTTTGGACAGCATGTGCTGCAACAGGAGCTCTACCAACCTGTGAGATGGAACAGCATATCCCCATCTGTTGCTGGCCAGCTGTCCTGTACATTCCCCTCCTTTTGAGATCAGCCTGATCTCAAAGTAGCTATGCTCCTGAGCCGTCATGCAGCTGAGCTGCAAACATGAATCAAAAGGGGAAGGTGTACTTCTTCACAGTCATTTACCTCCCTAGAATTCAGTCCCTGGGTGTGTTGGGCTTTCTAGCTCTGATCCAGAAAAAATACTTAGCATGTGTTTATGCCACTGAATTTCTGAGGAGTCTTTTACTAGAGAAAAGTATACAGTCCTTGTTAGGAGAGATAATGAGATTGTTTATTGAGGTTTGTTACAGAGAATATTGGAAGAAATAAGTGCTTTACAGGTAACTACTGGTTTAAAATACTTAGTAGTGAGCAAACTATTTTGCATTTCATTAAATTTACCATTGCTTTGTGTCAAGATTGCTCTAATCACTGTCTCTAAGGACTAATTCCCACATTTGGGAATAATAATTACTCTCAAAATGGTTAATTTTGCAATATGTGCAGGAAATACTCTTGACAGTGACTGCAAAATGTCAGTACACACAATGTCTTCTGAAATCTAGACCTGTGTGAGAAGGTTAAAATACAAAAAAAATGCCTCTTTAATGTTTGTTCTGAGTGAAAGGGATGGTGACATGGCTGTTAGGGTTATTTGAGGAGTAGGATTTCTAAGGGAAGGCTAGTGTGTTTTGTTAGTTTGTTTATTTTTCCTTAGGTTTCAGGCAAGGTTCAAAGCTTATTTAGGGAAGTAGAATGAAATACAATTCATGCTTTGTGTATTTGCCTTAAAAACATGCACCATTAAAAAAACTGACCTGATAATTTCTTTGAGTAGCTTCTCATCCTTGTATTGTGAAAAATAGCAAGTAGTTGTTACCTACTATCCTTCTCTGCATCATCGAGTGTTTACAGTGTCAAAGACATAGAACAGCAAGAATATGTGTTTAATGTCACTGTATCATCTTTAGATTGACTAGGAAGAGCCTTCTCATATATTGCACTTTATTCTAGGTGGCTATCTGTGGTAGCCGTATGAAGTGTTAATTCATTATTCCATTCTCTCTCATTGCTATCAGGTTTATTAAAGCTGAAGTGCTTGCCCTGTTTGAGAGAAAACTTCAGGTTATTTGTGAAAGAAGAGTATAATAGAAATGAATACTGCAGAAAAGGGATACTTATTAAATAACGTAGCATGAACATGTTTGGCTTGGTCTTTGCTTTGCAGCCTGCATTTTCTTGTGGCTGCAGACATGGAGATAAGCTGGCGCAGCCTGTGTACCTAGGTTGTTGATGGAAGGGAAGCCTTTGGCAGGCTGTACACATCAGCCAGCACTTCCAGAAGTTAGGAGGTAACTTGCACAAATGCCTATGCTGCTAGTTAGCCTTTGCCTGAAGAGATATGTATTAGGACTTCAGAAGAAAAACTTAATGTCCATTGTAAATGGGAGGTTGATGTAACTTCATCCTAAGGTTATTATAACTTCAGATGGTGGCCTGATGGTGGTGTGCAACTCAAGCAATCTGCACTGGTAGCGCACTAGGTCAAGAGATGGAGGTAGAAAACCAAAACTAGAACAGTTGTTCTGTGGGAAAGAAAGTCTTTCTGAGACCCTTTTGTTCCTTTGCACAAAGGGAAGGATGGCAGGAATGATGTGAATTGAGACCTTGAAACATGCAGTAGAAAGGCAAAAGAACTGAGAAAGTATCTGAGATTAACAGAATGTGATCTTCATAACCATGCAACATGAAGAAGGCTTCATGAGAGGCAGACAAAAAAATCCTTCCTTTTAGTGTTTTCCAGATTAGGACAACAGAGATGGGGCTACAAGGAGAATCATCTCTTTTTAGGCATGCTTATCTGAGCTTAGTTGCTCAAATGCATAAATCTTTAAGCTTGAGAGGGAAAGCCATTTCCCTTCTCCACAGATAGTTTTATAACAACCACTCATCTTAAGAATAGAAGTCAACATTTGAAAAGATCTATTTGAATGAGGGCAAAATTACACCTTCTGCAAATTAGAAGACTACACATAGTATGAGGAGGAAGCAATTTTTCATTTTGTGCAGCTTCTTCCCCTCAAAGCAGGCACTTAAATTAAAGATATTGAATAGTCAAATAAAGAAAAATGGAAAAGGGAGAACAAATCCCACCTAATGACAAATCAGGAAACTTTAGAAAGTATTTTAACCATGTCTGTCATTATAGACACTTTAAAACACTATTCGTAAGTAGACCATCAGTGTACTAAAATAGTGATAAAATGAAACAACCATTTAAGTGGATTTGGCTGGCTATTTCTGTATCTTAACTGCTTGATTTTTTTTTTTTTTTTTTGGTAAGACTTCTCAGAGAGTACAAATTTAGTTTTAGCATCACTATGATACATAAAATTACTGATATGTCCTCAAATTTAAATTCCAAGTGAGTAATTTTTAACTTGGAAATAAGAAAAGAGGTGAACAGGAATCTAAGCCCACAGAGTAGGAATTTTTGCTTCAGTAATGACTTGTCTTCACATATTATTAGGAAATTAATTTGTATGAATCAGTATGAAGTACACCATTGGAACAAACATGAACATTTTTTGCTTAGTAATTCATATCTGAGTTATGAGGAGGACTTTCTATAATGTATGAAAATATTGAAGAGTTAATTACAGTCTGTAAAAAAGCGTTGTGGGATGCAGTGCATCCTTCACATAAGACACATTGTTTTCTGTCCCTCAGTAAGTACTTTATCTGTTCAAAAAGATCCCTTGATATTAATTTCTGACTTGGCAAGAATGATATAGATCAACAGTATGTACTAACATCTGGCTGCATAGTGCAGCTGAATTACTCATGCGATAGCAGTAAGAGAAGAAAATGGCATGCAAATATGCATAATTTTAGGCTCAAGGGCCCAGTATTCTTGTGCAATGCTAGTTAAACAGACTGACAAAGCAGATACTGTTTGAGATGTGTTAATATGGGGAAATGTAATTAGTTCAAAAATAAAAGTTACTGTAATTCAAGCAGTAGATATAAACTGAGGAAAATAGTGCTAGCCCTGTGTGTAATCAAATCATACTGTAAGGCTGATGATTTGATGGGTATTGCAGAGTTGAAATAGAAGATTTGAAGAGAAATTACAGAAGCAAATCCTTTACAAGTTGAAGTATTATACATATCACAATGAAATATGAGAGAAATGGAGCTTCGCTAGTTAGTGCAACTGGCCTATCAGGTGAATCACCAAATTGCTTCCAAATACTGGGGTAACAGTTGAAGTCTTCAGCTTCTTGAGGAACATTTCATTCCTAACAGAAAGGTGTTTGAAGAGCAATTTAACCTTAAGTGTGTAGAAAAGTAGGTATGCATTAATTTCCTTATGTCACTAGGGAAATGTAGTTCTTCAGCTAAATATAAATTCCTCATTTCTTCTTCCCTGCTAACTGTAATGGTGAGGATGTTGAGATTGTTTTTCCTGGTGTGCCAATACTCAGTGAAGAACAATTAAATTTCTTCTCTTTCGGGTATCATTTTATCCATTTTTTCTTTCTCTCCCTCACTCTTTCTTGCACATTTTGTTTCTCTCTTCTCTTTCTTTCTCTTCCTTCATCTAATTACACATATTCATGTTGTTTTTTTCCAAACAAAATACTACTAAAGCTGTTTTTCCAGATGCCACACAGCCCAATGTGTGGGCACCTGGTAATAGAAGCCAGTGTCATGAAGAAATGGATGTACTGGCTTTTTTATATGAGACATGAAATGTCCACATAAAGTACAGTCTGTCCTGGTGTCTGTATCCTGATGGCCACATATACAGGGTATCAGACACAGAAAGCATTGCTGATGAGTCTGGGGGTAGTTTTAAACAGGTGATCTAGATCTTGTCTTCTGAGGAATTTCATTGTGGTATCTCAAAATGACAGATAAGAGAGAGGCAGACTTTTCCCTAAAGGTTTACTTCCAGTATTTCCTCATTTCTTACAAGGACAGTGTCTGAACTTGCTTTCAGAGCACTGCTTGTTTATTTATTCATGGTGAATACTACAATTTCTGAAATATGTTGACTCTTTAATGAACTGGAAAGAGGACTTTTCTGAACCTGTAGCATGAGTCAGAAGTGCCTAGCTACTGACATTGAGCCACTTCTTTATCTTTTCTTTTGTTGCACAGTATGAACAATACAAACGTGATTCTGCCTACTCAGAACTGAAAAATTTATTCAACATTAGAAGTGTTAGATTTCAAAAAGATCCTCATATCTTCATAGGCAATATTTCTGTGAGGAGATGTCAGGGAAATATCTGTCAGAATTAAATAAATTAATTATAATTATAAAAATTACTTTGCATTACATTAGCATTGCCCCAAAGTTACCTGTTGTTATTTCAGCACATTTTTCTCTAATTTTTATGTTGAATTTAATCTTTTAAACTCTTGTTCTTTTTTTTTAGGTTTTTTTTTTCCAACTTGATTTCTCTTTCTTCTGTCAGATTCATACATCTATATATTAATAATTGGAAGTGCTTTACCGATTTAAGACCAGGTATTGAGATGAAAAGCAATTTTGTTTCGTGGAGCTCTCAAAGAGACATCCACCTCTTCCTGTTCTTGATCACCCTAACATCTTTATGAATACAGTACCAACTTTATTTCTTTCTTATGTCCTGTGAGGATGAATTCCATTAAAGATAATGCATTGATGCTATCGTGATATAATAATCAAATACCAATATGTTCTTCTAGCCTAAATTCTACCTTAAAAAATTCTCATTTCAGCATCTACTATCATGTGCATATGTGTAATATTAATAAAAAATATTTTAATGCAGAATTAGTGTAATGTACAGACTAACAGGCAGTCTTGGAAATAGTTGAAAGAATAGCAGTAGGCCCAGCTTCAGGGAAGCAATTATTTACTGTGACTTCCCTTTCAACTTTTGTCATGTGTGATTTTCACAAGGTTTCTTTTATTACCCTGTGCAGTTGCCATAATAACAGCATGTCTGTTGTTGGAAACCTCAGGCTGTGTTTGTCATAGGCATACCATGCAAGTAGGAAAATTGTACTTAAGCCTTGACATAGTATGGCATGGTTTGGTTCATTTATTTGTATTCAGCCAGCTCAAAGGGGTTCAGCATGTTACACTGTTCGTAACTATAAAATTTACTTCCTTGTCATTTTTGATGGCTCATTAATTACCCCTGTCAGGTAGTAGCAAAGGGTTTTGTAGATTAAGTCCTGCAGCAAGTTTTGTAAAATGTAGGGTTATTTCTGTGATGCAATGTGTGGAATAAATGAGGCTGGTTTTGGTTTGGTTTTATTCCTTTTGACATAATTTCCAATATTTGTCACTGTGCTTTAGTTGCTTTGTTGCTCTTGAATTTTGAATTAATAGATAATTTCTAAATAAGACTCTTTTGCCTCTCCATGAAGAGAAACAATAAAGAATTTTAACAAATAGAAGTGCAAAAATAATTCTTTCTAAATGCTTTTTTTTTTTTTTAATATGACAAAGTGATGAAGAAAGGATGAATTATGGGAAATGGGATGACCAAAAGCAAATTAAAACACAGATGATAATATGAAATGTTTAAATATTACCCAGACTATTAAAGTAGACAGAGGAAGGGTTCATCTATATTTCATTTCGGTTGGCTTATGGCTGAGTGAGAGAGCTCATCACATCTAGAAGATATTTGTACCCTGATGTGCAGATGCTTGTTTCTCCTCTGGAAATTTTTTCAAGTCAGAATTTTAGAACTTTTGGCAGTTATCCAGAGATCACTGATATGTCTGTTGTGGATGCACTGTGGTCTCCTGCAGTTCAGTACCTAAGACTCATTGCTTCCCTGTCATATGAAGCAGATGCTTATATTTCTACCCAGAAAATCTCAGGCAGAAATATACCAGGCCTAGGCAGCATTAATCTGAAATCTGGATATTCAACCTATAAACAGTCAAAAGTCTTCTTTAAGCCTAAAGTTCCTCTAATGTTTGGGATCAGATGACAGTGGGAACTATACAGATGTAGATGTGTTTGCTTTTAAAATACATTTAATTATTATTAAATTTAATAGAGCATTAGTCTGGAGAATTAATTCCAAGGTTTTTAGAATCATTGATTTTGCTTGTTTACCTATGTAAATCAATATCTTTTTCTTCAACTACTTTGGCATCAACATTAAAACTTTATGTGACTTTTGTGTCAGAGATATGTTTGAGAAAAAAACAAACCCAAAGCCTCAGTTTCATATAGATTTAATAGTTGGAAGTTGTACATAATCTTGTTCAAATAGTAAAGACTAATTCTCCCCCGCCACCCCGTCCCCCCAGTGTAAAGGACTGAAATTGAGTGATGAAAAAAAGTTTTATGGTAAATATTCCTATGACCTGAGCCTAGTTGTCATAGAATCGTATAATTATTTGTGTTGGAAGGGATCTTTAAAGGTCATCTAGGCCAACACTCCTGAAGGGAGTTTGAACATCTTTAACTAGATCAGGTTGCTCAGGGACCTGTCCAATCTGACCTTGAACGTTTCCAGAGATGGGGCATCTATCACCTTTCTGGGCAACCAGTCCCAGTGTTTTGCCACAATTACTGTAAATTTTTTTTTTCCTTATACGTAGATTGAATCTGCCTTCTTTTAGTTTAAAACCATCACCCCTTGTTCTAAATTCCTCTGTCCTTCACCTCTAATGTGATTCAGGATCTGACTGTTGTAAGATAAAAAACAATTTTGCTTCTGTGTTTTCTTCATTGTAGCTGATCTTTGCTCTACTCACACTACTCTTTTGGGCACCAATATTTTGTAAAAGGGGATCAAGCCCATTCTTCTGTATTTCTTGCAGGAAATAATGTATCTAATCAGTGCAAAGGAACAACTGGGTATGTGCTGGATGACAGGGTACGTGCTAAAGAGTAACAAAATGGTTACAGAGAATAGAAATTTTATATTTTCTCCTAAAAGTAGTGTTTAGTCAGAACACATCATGAAGAAGATATAAGCTGTTCAATTTATGTGAAATTCTATTAATAAATTCTATCAAATAATACCCAACAGTTTGGCCCAGATCTACATTGTTTCTTAAATGTGTTGATTTCACAGTGGAAAGCCATTTGGTGTGGCAGTTCTCCAGTAATGCTGTGGCATTCTGAGGCGAGAATGGGTATCAGAAAAAGTGTTGTAGGGTGATAGCAAGCAACAAACATTTTCTTTAAAATACCTGAAACTGTGCTATACTGTACAAAAGAAAGATACCTTAATTATTTGTCTGAAAGCACAGATTTTTTCTCTGGCTTGACTAGAAAAGAACAGAAAGGAAGAAGCAACTGAGATACCCAAAAAAGAGAAACAAACTGTACTTAGAGGGGAGAGCCAAGTTCTTTTTTTCTAAGAGGTGCATATGGTTATACACATTACTGATCCTGCCCACATTCTCTTGCATAATCCTTCCCACCTCCTTGCATGACTTAACTCAGAATATAGTACAGGCAGGGTCAGTGAGGGTGAACTAAAACCTCTAGTCATGAGGCTAAAAGGTGACCTTGTTCTGCTTTGGTATTTTGTCTGAAATCTCACCTGAGTCCTCCTTGACTGTGAGCACAGATACTAAAATATTGGAGAAATAAAAGTTTAAATAAGATAAATGTGGTGATACACAACCCAGAATAGATGACAAGTACAAACGAGTCTTCAAAAAAGATTATGCATGTGATGCTAATCCCCCAGAATGCTTTCCTGTTTTGTTTATGGCAACTTTTCTTTTTTGTGAGTAAATTCTACTTTGGCACAGAAAATATGCTAATCTTCTCCTCTTTCTCTGTCTTTTAACAAGCACTTGCTCATGCTGCAGAATATAAATAGACAATAGCTTGGCTAGTGCTGAATGTGTGGACTTTGCATATATCATTTCAGCAACTGACATGTAACACCAAAGCCAGCACTGATATTAATTTTTCTAGTAAATCCTTATAGTTTGAGAGAAGTACTGGGTGTTTTATGGAATTTATTTATTTTTTTCATTTGCAACACGTAAAAGGAATAAGTTATTGCTATATCATGTTTTCAAATTTTCAAAATCAAGATGTCTTATTTTTCCTATTTTTACTAGGCTGCATTCACTCTCAATTAAAAATGTGATTGGCATTGAAATTAACAAGTTTATACTGAAGACAAAGGGATTATTTTTGCAAAGTCTGAAACATTGGCTTTGGTCTTATGGTTCCTCATATCACTAAAAGTTCTTCTCATCTGAAATGGTGATTTTAATGCCTTTGGTCTTTTTTTCAGCTAAAAATGGAGACGTGTTATTGTTAGCTCTGCAAAATATATGCATCTATATATCTTAAGTGTGCTAGACCGAATAAGAAAGTTGCATTTAAAAATCTGGGGTATTGTGACTTTTTGTTTGATTGTTTGTTTTCTTTTTCTAAGGAAGAGTGAAAAAGAACTTTTCTGAAACAACCTTTTTCCCATTGAGTTAAGCTAGTTGCACAAACCTTAGATACTGTTCCATGAATACGGAAAATAAATAAATACATGATTAAAAAAAGTTTTGAGATTTAGGATTCCCCAATACCACTTTCATTTTTTGAAAGTTTTGTGCAAAGCCTAAGGTTTCTTTTTCTGTCTCCCTTTACTGTTCCAGAGAAACTACATAGTGTTGCAGCACTCAGAACACAGATTCCATGACCTACCTGCAAGTAACCTGCCTGTTGTCTTTTAATCTGTACTCCACTCAGGGGGCAGTGCCACAGCAATAAACACTTGAAAAATGCAAATAGATTAAATAGGCTTTGACATTGGTTTGTGCAAAAGGCAGTTATGAAGGGCAAAGATAATACGGTGTTAAAGACCTTGCCATTGAGAAGCATACATATTCTCTCATGATGAAGACTTAAATAGAAAAGAAGCCAGTAGACAATATATTTTACAACAGTCCCACTCATCACTGAATACCCTTAATGGACAAAATAAAGATAACAAAACTGATCATGCATAGGCCCTTAAATGAAGAGCTTTTCATGGCTGGAGAAAATGGTCTTGATAACTATTTGCATTGGAGACAAGTATTTGGCCAGTTCTCATCATCCCTCAATTCATTACAATAAAGTTTGCTACAGAAAGGAGTAGAAACTTCATGTGTATGCTTGATATATAAACTTCATACATATAAAACAAATATAAGCTGATAGTTAATCTTTAGTTATCAAAACCTCAAAGAGCTGCTGCGTGATCGTGAAGGCCCTTAAATTTATTTTCCTAACTGATTCAGAGTGCTACTGTTCTGTTTCTTAGCATGGTCAGAAATGCCCCAGCCTTGATTCTGCTGGATATCTTAATCTTACTGGACTTCATTAAATAAACAATATGAGGTCATTTAATAGGTCTGGAAGTTTTAGAAGTTACCTGGTCAGTAGGGTGTCACACTGTTGGTTGTGTTAGGTGACACTGGCATTTCCTTTTTAGGCGCTTGCTCAATGATCAGAACATTACTTAACACTCAAGTTTATTTTCTATCCAAGAAAATTCTAGCAACTTTTTTTCCATTTCAGGAGAGTACTTCAGTTATGAGACTATTCAGAAGGACATTGTCAGTCCATCATGATAACTCGTTCCATTTTAGAGGCAATAATCTCATATTCCTTGGCTGCTGAAAATGCATAAACTAACAAAATTTATCCTAAGCAGGAGAAATTGCTGCTTTGGAGGTGGATATGTAGACCTCAGGTTTTCCTGAAGTGACTGTCTTTCTGCTACTGACATATTAGACACCTCTAACGAACAACCAGTTTGCAAATCTCTTAAGACTAAATATTTTGTTTGAAATAAAAAACGGATGTATGCACATTCTTAAGCTCTTTGTTAAACTGAGACATGAAAGGCTTGCCTAAAATTACAAGAAAAGTTTGATACAGGATGAGAGAGTAGGTCCAGGTCACCTGAAACCCAAGTCATTCCAGCCTTGGCTGGAAGACTGAGCTTCCACATCAGACATAGAGTTAAAAATAGTTAGAATTATACTTAATGTTATCAGTACATTCATATGATAAATATAGATAATGAAAAATTCATCATTAAGATGAAAGAATAAATACAATGGAATATATTAAACCCAAGAAATTGGAAAAAAAAAACGAAAAAGAAGGAATTGAGTGATTGAGTGCATCAATCAACTTGACACATATTAGTCAACACATAGTGGAATGGAAGTATGCTCTAGGGTGAAAGAGCTAATGTACACCTTGAAAGATCTCTGTTTCCCATCCTGGGCACATCAACCTATTTGTAAAACAAACATCAGACTTCAGAAAGGCTGCATATTTTTCACATTCAGCTACTCAGCACCGATATCCAGAAGAAACAAAAATCTGCAGCCAGGTACTATATTTAAATTTATCTGTATGTCACATTCTTCTGTGAAGTGTAACATCCTGGAGTGCGCATAAAAATACTGTTTTGAATGGTGGTTTGTTGATAAAATATATCTTTCTTTGTAATTGATAGGGATAAAGACTCCATCTTGGATTTTATAGTAGCCATTTTATGTCAGTCCCATGCCCTAGAGCCATCTTTGCTTTGCTTAAATAAGGACTTTTTTCAAGTGCTTTATTGGCAATTAGCAATGATTTTGTAGTTACTTGGCAGCAAATGGTAGAGTAATATTACATTATTTCACATCAGAAGAGGTATGTATAGTATCAACCAGCACTTTGCTCTTAAAGTAAGGTGTAGCTATGCATATCTTCATCATAAAGACTAGATATATAATGTATGTGAAATATTTAAGTGCAGTTTATTTTTTCCTTATGTAATTATGGAGGAAACATGAGTACAATCTTGTGTAGCTCGTGGCAACATAATTACTATTTCTAGGTAATTTTCACCATTTTCAAGGAATTTTTGACATTATATTAGCATTACTCACAAAGGATATTGGCCTATTTCACTTTCACAGGTTATTATCGAAAGCTACTTTTTGTGAAGTACTTCTTTGAAATCATGTTAACTTGTAAATAATTATGCTTATATTGAAAAAAAAGCACAACAAAACCAACTAAACAACTAAATAGTTGTATTAAAGTATTTGTCTAACAAACATTGGAGGTGTTCCGCATGCAGAAGCCAAAATACAGTGAATTTCAGTGAGAGTAAAATAAAAGCTCTGAAGAAGGTTGAGTTGTAATGGTCAGAGTAGCCCTTAACAACACTTAGGGGCAAGCCATAGCAATGAAATATGTAGATAGATATATTCTTCAACACAATTTTTCTTGATCTTTTAAGAAACTTTGATAAACGTGAGCATTTATAAGAGCACAATTGATATGAAATCTGAAATACACATTACTATGCATTAAGTAATGAGTAACCACTCAGTCTTATCCTTGAGTCTACCAAAGCATTATTTTACTATTTGTTTCAATGTAATTTTATACTGCATGCCTTCAAAGGAGTTGAGTGCTTTGTTTTGTATGTTTTTTTTCTCAGTCATAGAAAACATGCAACTTTATATGACAGGAGTGCTGGTTTGTTTATTTCTTTGTTTTCTTATAGTGCTTCTGGTCACAGTTTTGTTCAAATTCTCCTATTAAGAACTATACTGTATCTCTATGTTTTGTTGCTCTAACATTTTTGTTTGTTTGTTTGTTTTTTACTTCAGTAAGCACCAATGCTTAAATTTGTGGGAGATACATAAAAATCCATTTTATCCACTGCATGTTCAAATGCGGGGTGTGAGAAGTGTCAAAAGTACATACAAATTTGCTATCATTCAAAATTAGAGTTTTGCATTCTGTTCTATTGCTTTTCTGCTGTTTTACTAAATGGGCAGATTGTAATGTAGAAAATCCCCCCCACTCTGTCCCTTCCAGAAATAGGACTGAAGGAGGGCACATTAGAAAATATTTTATTTATGTACAGAATTTGTACATTGCATCTTTGTATTACTGTGTTGCTTTCATTTTGGTAAAAAAAAATCTATGATCTAGCATATAAAAAAAATCCTACAATAGTGTTATTTAGAGATGGTGTTAGAGAGAGTAAGTTTTTCCTTTGATTGATGGAAAATAAATAGTACTTTGTGTTAATTTACCATTTTAAATGTCCACAGCTATCCTAGGTAATAATAGTTATTTCCTAATGTTTATGTACTGCAGACATATGCATGACTATAGAATACAGCTAACCTTGCAAGGCAGCTTTAGGTCTGATGCATAAGAGATAGAAGAAAGAGCCAATTGAAAAACTCATAAATATCTAGAGTTAGGCGACATGTCATGTGCTTCTTCTCAAAGTTCTATTTTGTTTTGCAAAGAAAATGAGTCATAGCTTTACTCATCTTTTGGAGGTGAAAACAACACTATTTGCTTCATCCGTTTGCTCTCTGATATTTGCTCAGGAAATCTGAATAGGTACATCCAATTACTATCCTTTTTCACTTCCTAAAAACCTCAAAGTTTATCAGTGCTGCGTCTTTTAATAGACAGCTTTATTCTACAGAGGCTAATCACACAGTTCTCCACAAAAAGCAAATTAAAATTCCTGTGCATACCAGTTTCATTCCATAGGTACTATCACCTACATACATTGTACTGTTTTCTGAGATGCACAGAGACAAAACCACAGCTTAGGTATGTTTTCCCATCATATGCTTCTTCTATAATGTAAACTGAAATAAATATATGTAGCATTAGTTTTTGAATTAATAAGTTATACTAGGGAGAAGACAAAAAAACAACCCATGTTCTTTCTACACATGAAAGCCATGCAGATTTATTTGGAGTCAGTTAGGGCAGAGTTCATTTTACCTAATCTTTATCTCTTAGTATACACGTTTTGTTGACCGAAAAGATGAATCTACATAATTTACATAGGAGAGTAGCAAACAACAAAACCCAAATTCCATGCTTAATACACAAAATGCAAAATACCATGGAAAGGGAATAATAATACTAAAGTTGAGCAGAACACAGATTTTTGTGCTTGAATCAAACAGATTAAAAGAATTTTAAATCCAGTCATCCCAGGTGGATTTTGTTTCCTCTACAGCTATTGACTCAAAATGGATCTAGCTAAACAACAGTTAGAAATGGATTTGTAGTTCGAATCCATCTACACCCCTTTGAAGTTAGTTGAGCTTATCGTGAAACTAGGAGTCTATGTATAGGAAGTTTATGCATAGTCTATGCATAGGTAGATTAATAGTTTAAGACTTCAGTAGAAATGAGTAAAAGATGTCTTTAAAGGTTTAGGGAAAATGTATAAACTCCAGAGTTGGGTGTTTTGTACACAAAGTATTATTGTTTTGAAGGCTAAAGGAGTAATCTTTAGTGGGCTACAATGTTCTTAGGCTATGAATCCCAGCATTGTATTGCTTTCTCAAGGAAAACCCTTGAGATTTGTAAAACTCAACTGCCACTTCCTCATCTTGTTATCAAGGCAAAATTAACAGATATGTGGAGTGTACTGTGCATGTTTTTACACATTATTAATAATTTTACATGTAAAAAATTTGGCAAAACTCTTAGTTTTATGCTTTAATTTAGCCTTCAGTAGAAATCATATGATAACAACGAAATATGTGTGTGTATCTCCTTTTTTCAAGAAAAAACACAACTCAATTTTTTGATTCTGAACTGGTTTAACTTCTATCCTGAAAGGGACAACAGAGTCATTGCTTAGATTGATGCACACATTGCCCTACATTTAATATGGCTTGCTCTTGATTTATTAAGCTTCCAGGTAAATATAATTTAACTAGTCTCTTCTCTGAATATTTTTCCTGTGCCCTTTTGCTAATTGGAAGCATGCAAATAGCATAGAGGTCTTAATACTTCTTGTCTCATTTGCTATATATTTATGTAAACTGTACTGCTGTTTCTATTGCAGGTATTATAGTGAAATTATGAGTATTTCAGTTACTTTGATCTAGATTCTTAAACTCTTGGTGAATTCTAAAGTTTGTTGCAAATTAGTTGAAGATTGTTTTTGCTGTAGCATTGTAGAACTAGTCTCTGAGAGGTACAGCATTATGTTGTACCACTTGGGTGTTGTGTACCGTGTTAGGAAAAAGTGTCCTCCATGATAGACAAGAGAGGTTATTTGATCTCCCCATGTTCAATTTCTCACAATAGGTGGAGGAGTACACATCAGAATTTGATTAAACCATCTTGATCTTTAAAGTTGTTTTGTTTATACATCAGCAGGTCACCTCATTAACACTTGGACAAAGTACATAGTAAGTTTGTAATTAAACATCCTCTTCCTTCCCATGGAAATCAAATACAATCATAACTTCGTCCTTCCCTGTGTTTGTTTATGCTAAAACATTGCCATTGCCTAAATTATATTAGTTTTGGTACATACTTCAAATGAATGTTTTTATCATCATGTTCCAGACTGGACAAATAATCATCATACAAGTACTTATTTTATGTAGCACAATGCCATGATACTCAAGCAGAGCTAAGTTGCTTCAATGGGATACTCAGCTAATATAGCTATTGTACTCCTACTAGCCATGTTTAGCCATCAAGAGATAGATGAGTGTGGGCATAGTACTACACTGTCCCATGTAAATATATACCTTCCCTTTTGTTTAGCTGTCTGCTCAAAGTTACAGGCTATCAAATAAGAACAGATCATCTATGACAAGGTGACCCACCTAGCAGATGAGGGAAATGCTGTGGATGTCACCTACTTGGACATTAGTAAAGCTGTTGACACCATTTCCCACAGCATTCTCATGGAAAAACTGGTTGCTCATGGTTTGGATAAAGCTTTGCTGGATAAAAGATTGGCTGGATGGCCAGGTCCAAAGAGTTGTGGTGAATGGAGTTAAATCCAGTTGGCATCTGGTCACAAGTGGTGTTCCACAGTGGTCAGTAGTGGGGACAGTTCTCTGCTGATCTGGATGAGGGCATCGAGGGCACCTTCAGTAAGTTTGCAGGTGACACCAAGTTAGGTGGGTATGTTGATCTGCTTGGTGGGGGTTGGTTCTCCCAAGTAACAAGCAATAGGATGAGAGGAAATGGCCTCAAGTTGTGCCAGGGGAGGTTTAGATAGATATTAGGAAAAAATTATTCACAGGAAGGGTTGTAAAACACTGCAGCGGGCTGCAGAGGGAAGTGGAAGAGTCACCATCCCTGGAGGTATTTGAAAGACATGCAGATGTAGTGCTGAGGGACATGGTTTAGTGCTGACCTGGCAGTGCTGGGTTAACAGTTGGACTTGATCAGCTTAAAGATGTCTTCTGACCAAAACAATTCTATGATTCTACAGTCTTTTGCCAGCATAAATATCAGCATAAGAAAGGCTGAAAGTTGAGTGTGCTGGACATAGATGTCTACTTTAATGCTAAGTAGAGTTGTTACCTTCCCCTGGACAGTCCTCAGGGTGCTATTAAAATCTGATTTCTGTACTTAAGAAATGGCAAGGGCATCTTCAAGGATGGCCCCTGCATGGCTTCAAATGTGAACACTATGTTAGCATATCATCATGATTATCTATCTGCCTGAAACTGGATACAGTTGGAGTGAGGAGCCTACCTTGCTTTCTTGTTTCACTTTGTCAGACCTGAGTGTATCGCTGCTCTTGAGATTAATACAATGAAAATTAATGTCTCCAACTTGAAAAAACTGTCAGGTAGACTATTTCTCTGAGAAACATGTTCACATTATTAGAATTCTTTCACTTCATTCTATGAAACCATACTGATTCAGTTCTAAAAATTGTTTTTATAAATGTGTAAAACATTTTCATCTCTGCTAAATTCTGTTAAGTCGCATGAATTTTCCTTCCTTCCTTCCTTCCTTCCTTCCTTCCTTCCTTCCTTCCTTCCTTCCTTCCTTCCTTCCTTCCTTCCT
>JANIJG010019108.1:0-52637 GCA_024611175.1 Megaceryle torquata
ATGGGTCGATTCAGGTTGGACGTTAGGAAGAAGTTCTTCACCATGAGGGTGGTGAGACACTGGAACAGGTTGCCCAGAGAGGTGGTGGAAGCCTCAACCCCAGTTTTTAAGGCCAGGCTAGATGGGGCTCTGAGCAACCTGACCTAGGGTTGGAACTAGATAATCTTTAAGGTCCCTTCCAACCCTGACGATTCTATGATTCTACTGCAACCATCATCTTCCTAGCTGTCTTCTAAAGAATATGAGCTGCCAGTGTTGTGTGATAAGCTCTGGTGTGCTCTGCAGAAAGGGTGCAGGTCTCTGAGCAGGGCTGGCAAGACAGGACATAGCTCCGCCCTGAGGCGGACAGACTTCTGCCAGCTCACAAACCACAGCTCTCACCTTCATCACCAGAGAGATGTCTGCCCCACGCTCCACACTGACATGCTCTTGGGCAGCTTGGTCCAAACCACTCTAACATCACTGACTCTGTAGTATCCATTCAGTAGTGCCCTTCAGAGTCTTACCTTCAGCTGAGCCTTTACCAGGCTACTGAGTGAAATGCACTATAACATTTCTACATAAATAAAAAGCCAGCTCCTTATATTGCCCACACCACCACATACTTGCTTGGTTACATGGAGAAAGACTTGAATAGTGAAAGGTTTTATGTTCCATTCCTGTGATTGGAGACTTTGTGCTTTAACACCAGCACTGGGGTCACAGGGCAGGAACACGGTGTTTTCTTTCCAGTCAGCATGAAACTGACATTTATTAGATGAGTGTTTTGTTCTATTTGTTTTAAGTCAATTACATTTTAACTCAGTTCAACAATGCTGGAAAACCTGACAAAACATTCCAGAGTGTTTAATCAACATGAACATAATGGACAAACCTCTGACATTTTAAAAAAAAGTATATTGCAACAAAAATACATTTGTATTTTTGCTTCTAGTGACTGCCAAGTGTTTGTACCTTTCCATTTGAAAAATCTGTGTTAAGCATTTCTCTTTAGTTGAGAAAAGTCGTCTTAATGACAGCGTTTCTTGGGATTAATTATTGAAGAAATTGGCTTTTATTAATTTAACTGCAGAATTTTTGTCAGATACATGAAACAGCCCAGTCCTTACCTGTTTATAAGCAACATGAACGTATAAGAGAAAGCAGCAGAGGAGTGCCGAGGTACACACCAGCAGTATTTCTGTACATTCCCTCCAGAAGGGGTCCATATTTTCCATACTTGTTTTCAGGTTTCACCACAATCAAATTTTTTTAGAAGTGCAAAGTTAAAAGACTGGGTCTTTCGCAGCCGAATGCAAACCTATTAGCAACCCTAACACATTAAACACCAAACTTCTGAATGCACATTCCTGAATCCTCTCTTGGAGCCTCACTTACTACAGAGGAGCAGGCTTCCTCTAGCTCCTCATAGCTGCTTTAGCTCCAGCCCACACAGTGGTTCAGTGCTGCTGCCACCACCTTCTCCATGATTCATAAGCTACATATTAAAACTTTGAATTTACTTCCTTTAGCTACAGGTTATTACCTTTCTAGCACAAATAGACATTGCTACAGAGGAAGAAGCATCCATCTCCCGATTAGACCAAACTTTGCATTCAAATATCAGGTTTGTTACGGGGCTACAAACCACAGTTTGGTCACTGCAGAAAAGGCAAAGGGAGTAGCCTTCAATGGCCAAGTGACTGTACAGTAAAATGAGGGTTTCCAATGTAATTTTGTCACTGTTATTATCAAAATAGTTAAATGGCTGGACTGAAGGTCTTTTACAGCCTAGATGATTCTATGATTTTATGAAAAGAAAGCATATGGTCATTCCTTTAATATTTCAGCACTTAATCCACTAGGTACACATAAAAGTATTCTGAAGCTCATGGAATGATGACTTCATGTTTAAACAAAGGTCCAGAAAAATTCATGTAGTCAACAAGCACCACTTCAGTAAGAACTTCTGTAAGTAGTAGAATCATTCATGAACATTTCTTTTAAAAAGTGCAAATCCATTTTAATTCCCTTCTCACTTCTTCAATACACTGCTTTTGACCCATTTATATCTTGTAAAATACTCAAGGAACAGAAAGACAGCTAACATACTCTGTTTTTTTCTGACAAGGCATTTTCATAAGCTGTAAAACATAAAGTAGCTCTGTTTAATGGGTAGTATTCTAAAACAGTGACTAATACTGGCTACTTGATGTTAATCACATACAAGGAAAATGAACCATCTAGTGGAAAAGATCTTCTTTTTCCAGTCAGCACACTAAAAACAGCCTCTCCAACGTGAGCTTCCTTACATTACCTCAAGCCGTACCTATTCATACAGGCAGCCTGAAAGTCTTGCTTTGATGGCAAGTGATTAATATTCTATATATACTATATTATATAATATATACAGAAGCTCGTGTTAACCAAAGCACCAGAGGCAGCCTCAAAGCATGGTGACTTAATCTGCTTCTTGGATGGATCTAGCGAGAAAAGCTGCACTGTTGTAATCTGATGGCTTCTCATTAGCATGTAGCTCGCCCTCAAGTCAGATACTCCTCAAGTGCATCAGTCTCCTAACAGTGGCTCAGCCCTGCTCCTACTGAGAAACTGCCCCTCGATATCATCACGCATTTATTTTATGCTTTTAACAAGGTTTCTGTTGAAAATTATAAATTCTGTTATGGAATTTTCATTTCAGAAACTGCTGCGATATTCTAGCTAAACATCATACACAGTCCTTTGCCAGAGATATACTTAAATAGTTTCGCATTCTCAATCACTTGCTTTTCTTCCATGAAACAAACATCTTGTAAAGTTCTGAGCCTGCATTCTGATCATATATCAACATTTAGTTTTCTTTGCATTTTTTCAGAGCTCACCTGTCTTTTTGTTGCCTCCAACCGCACATCCCTCTAAACTCACTGGATGAAACCCTAGCTCTCCAACTGCAGTCACTTTCTTTGCACATTTCCAGTTTCTTAGTCAAATTAATTCCTCTAAACTGTGTTCTCTCAGTCAGATGTAAAAGCATTTGAGTGGAGAAAGTCTTGTGACTGGTATGGACAATGTCAATATGTACTTAAATCTATCAGAAGACACAATGTAGAAAAAATCACACTTGAAATACATTAAGTTGAAAAGTGAACTGCGACTGATCCTAAGTAACTGTGTGACTGCTACAAGGACCCCATAGGGTCTCCGCAGGCTCTGAGCTAGTGCCATTTCCTCTAGTTCTTTCTGCTGGAGATCTCGCTCCATTTGTGATATGTTTTAGTTCTTTATCTGCAAAGCTTCTTCATTTCCTCATTCTCTCACTACGTTTGAAAAAAAAAAAAGCCATTTATCTGTGAGGAAGGTTTACACCCTAGGACAAAGATAATTGCCTTAATTATAATCTACTGCTTTAGAACACTTAACACAAGAGATACCACACAAACCAGATGTGTGCACAAGCTGTACTCCCACAGGTTTATATTATACAATTATAACAGCGCTCAGACATCATTTTCCTGCAAACACTGCAAGTCCAAAAAAGGTCTGTAAAACCACTGATCTGGTGCAAGCAGATTAGAGTTAAATGTCTGACTTTACTCAGTAGGCCTGAGGACAGGTATTGAACAAAGCTGTCCTGACTC
The DNA here is from genome assembly GCA_024611175.1 of Megaceryle torquata. Classification (NCBI taxonomy): domain Eukaryota; kingdom Metazoa; phylum Chordata; class Aves; order Coraciiformes; family Cerylidae; genus Megaceryle; species Megaceryle torquata. The sequence continues at coordinate 3,618 of JANIJG010019108.1, forward strand.
AGCTCCAACTACTATACCACACTCCTTCATGAATCATGCACTAATACCTTTTAGGTAGCTTATTTAATGTCTACTTAAAAGCTGTATGATTTACACACTGTAATAATCACTAATCAATTTGACAAGCTTGAGCTTAGGAGGGGAAAGTTAAAAAGTTGTTATAAAAATATCCTTGGCCAATCTTTTCCCTAGTTACACAAAAAAGTTTATTTCTTTATATTACATTATAAGCAGATGTAACTCTCATGCAGAGAGGTCCTCAAAAACAGGGTCTTAAATTGAAGGTTATAAAATACAGGTCAAACGGCACCAGCCACCACTGAACATAGTCTAGAGAGAATGAATAACACTCTCTGCCATATTGAAACAAATGGATATTACTCACAGCACATAATTCTCTTATAGTGCCCTTTCTTGCAGTACTTGGTTCTTTTAGCAGGCAGATCAAGAGCCTAAAAGGCAACTGAGATGTAGTCTATTCTGTGGCATCAACAGCAGTCATTATCCTCTGAACTATCTACTGCACGAGACAGACCACACTGCACTTGCATTTCTGCAACATACCCACCCGTATTTCTTCTAGAGAAACATGCTTACTTGTTTTAGAGTAATGGAAAATTCACGCCACCCTGTTAGTAATCTGTTCCACTGCTTAACTGTCTTCTTCTGAAGTTTCACTTTTGAACCTGGAAATTGGTGTAAACAAACCAAATTAGTTTAGCCAGTAATAAGCACTGTAAAGACCTAAATTGGTCTGAAAGAATCAGATTTTATTTAACATGACTCTTCTTAAGATTGAAGAAGTTCAGCATGAATAAGCATAAGTCTCACTGGGCTAACATTAGGGCTAAATGTTCATCGTAGCTAAATTTAAGTCCAAGGAATTCAAAGCCACGGATAACTGTTGAAATACATTAAAAATGAAGGTATTTTGGCATAAATCTTAAATAGTTCCCTTTCCTGTTCTTAAGCTAAAAGATTTTCTTCTTGTAGGCTTTTCAGATGGTAAAATAACTCTCAAAGCAAGAAGGTTTTAAATGCAAAGCTACATCAAGTACATGTAACACACACTGCAGTCTTATTTACACTGTGAAAGGCAATGCTACAGAAGTCTTCCAAAACTTCGGGTTTAAGCTGTAATTATTACTTGCTATGCAAGTAGTCAGATAGACACCTTGTAATAAGAATTTGTCCTTTTCATGCTAGTAAGGACTTACGATATGGTAACTGACAGGAGTCAGACAGGGAAATTAAGCTACTGTCCAGAGATGCCCCGTGTGACTGACCTGCTGGCATGCACAAAGCTCCTTTGACTTTTCCTGGTGTGAACAGATCTAAGTGTTGGACGTACCCCCAGTCTTGCTGTGCAAAAGCTGTGGCAAACTACCATCCCACCACCATTCCCCTCTCAGAACACATCGACTCTTTTCCCCTGTGCACTAAGGCTGTGGTGACGCACGTGCATTACTAAGCGCTAACGAGCAGCCAGCCTGACCACGAAGTCATCATTTACACTCTGTTCCCACGCAACACACCGAGGAATCGCACATCACGCGTGGCTGCGGCAGCAGGAAAACTGCAAGGGAACCGCGACCTCAAGCCCAGAGTGTTTGCTGCACGCAAGTAAATGAGCATTTCATCACGGCCAGGGCCGAGGCGGACGGCAGGACACTCACCGAAAGACCGGGAAGGCGGCCGGTCTCAGCGACGCCAACCGCCCGCCTCGCGACGCCAACCGCCCGCCTCGCGACGCCAACCGCCCGCCTCCGCCACGCGAGGCTGCGCTGCAGAAGCCCCCACGCGGGCGCCTCCCTCCGGCCCCGCCGATGAAGGGCCCGCCCCCGGCTGGGCACAGGCCGGCAGGGTGAGGGGGTGTCTCCGGCACTGAGAGCAGCCGCAGGTGGAGGGAGGGTGGCCACAGGTACCCCAGGTCTCCCTCCTGCTGCAGATGGGAGTGGCGCGGCCGGGTCGTACCTCTCCTGCAGGAAGGGTGTGGTGACACCTGCTTTCTGTCCCGGTACACGTGTGCTGGAATGTATTGATGGCACCTTGGTCTTCAAAAATAAAGTTGTGGGGTATCTCCCACTATGTGAACACCATCATCGGATGTAGGGCAGGTGGCTTCATCCTCTGCAAGTCACTCCCAAGCTTACAAGGAAACATGACTCCAGGTTGCAATTTTTCATCTTCCTCTACAGTACACCCTCTGAGTATGCCAGGTACTCTGCTTCTTTAGGTGAAAAGTATTCTGTTATTTCAATATTATCTTTTGAAATAGTTTGTCTCTCTGGTTCATTTGTATGCCATTATAGCATAGAAAAAAATAAAAGTTTTGGGAGGAAAACCAAAATGCTCAGTAAGGTAAGTCAACAGAGCAGGTGTGGCCTTTGCAGATCTCTACAAAGTTGGGCAGGTTTGGGAAATGGGATCACCAGCCTCGTGCGTGCCTTTGGAACAGCAGGCAGGAAGGTGGCCAAAGTGCCTAGAGATATTTAAAAAGAAATTTGTAATCCCATGACTGAGGAACCTCAGAAAGTAAAACCGTCTCCCAATTTCAGACAGTCTATGAGGAAGGGAATGTAAAAAAATAACAATCTGCAGGTACTGACTGAGACTTTTGAGTTACTTGGATGTAAGTGTAGGAAGAACATAAGAAACAGTTGATTTGCACCTTGATTGAAAGAACACATTTCTTAATGGGAAACAGAGTTTGTTGAGGAAAAATGAGGAAGGTTCTCCCAGGGATCTATGTATATGACTGTTATTTAAACCAGGCTTTGTAAAAAGAAATGTTTTCTAAAAATGAATGGTTTTTATTTGCTCTAGTTTATGTGGCCTGGACACTTTTGAGTAGACTGGACCAGTACGACTTTAAAACCCTGACAGTAATTAGTAAATTAAACCAGAAATGCTTCTTCTAAAGACTGTTGCACAAAATAGAAGTGAAAACAGTGCGAGAAAAATGTTACCCACTGTAAAGAAAATACTAAAATAAGCCTGCTGTTTTGGGTGCTGGGTTGGGTTTGTTTTTTTCAGAAATGTTCTAGCCTAGGCTCTCCAAGCCTTACTTGTGCCAGATGAGATGTACCTGTAAGGATACTCCTGCAAATAATGTGCATGGGTGGGTGAATATGAACATCGCTGCCTGGTCATCAGTTGTGGATCTGGAGCTCTCTCAGTGGTCTGGGATACGACAATACATGCAGTGACAGTGATTTCAGCAACAGATTCCACAAAATCTTTCTTTACATTTGGATTTCTGTCAAGGTAAGTAGAGACCTAACTCTGTGACTAATGCTAATGTTGCAGTAGTAAAATATTGGGTAAAAAATAGGAAAACCAGACTCATAAGAATGATTTAATTAAAGTTTCCACTGTTCCAGAATAGGTATGTTTCACATCATAAAGAACTTTTCTGTCATTATTTTTTTTTTTTAAGGGGAGAGATAATTTTGTTTGCAGCAAGCTGACTTTACTGGTAGGCAATTAAGTATTTTTTTGGCTTGCTGTTCAAAATTAATTACTCATTGATGTGGAAAAAATGGCTATAGTCTTGCTGTGGATTCAGAGGTTTCCAACTGGGTGCATCTAATTCCAAGAAGAAAAAGGAAAAAAAAAAAAAAAGACCTAGAAAGAGTCTTATAATTACTGTCATACGAAAACCTGCTTCAGTCCAGATGTAGAAGCAGATACCACAGAAATGTTAACATCTAGCAGTTTGCTGCAAGGCAATGACAAATGAATCTTGCATGTGTTTGCAGAATGGACATATTACATGAGCCTTCTAGAATCCCTTGGGTTTGTTTTCCCAAAGCTCTTAGAGAAAATGCAAATCGACAGTAATCTGAGGATTTGGACAGTGTCACAGACACCTCTGTATAAAACTTGGATCCTAAACTTGCATACCTAACCAACATTGTCAACTCTGTACCCTCGCAAATAGTTCCACTGAAAGTAATTAAATTAGTGGTGTAAGCAAATGTTAGAGGACTGGTTCCTAATTTCATGTTTTCCTCTTCAGTGTACAAACAAAGCTTGTTGCTCTCTGATGACCCAGGGGCTTGCGGTGAGGACAGAGGGTTGATGGAAGTGTCAGGTGTTAGGAATCACATCTTCAGAAGTTCAGATCTATTTATCAAGGGAGTCAATTCTCAGAAAAGAGAAAATAATAATGATGACAAATGCTATGTCCAGAGTTCCTACTGCAGTCAGTAGCAGCTTGCATGCAGAACAATTTCAGAAGCAGTTATCATAGCTAACTTTCCTTTTTCTCCCCAGATTTTATGAATTTGACCAAAGTCTATATGGCTTCAGCTTTAATAAAAAACAATAAAATTCTGGGATGATTTAGGCTGGAACAACCTCTGAGTGACTTGTCTAATCCAAATCATTCCATTGCAATCCAAATTGATTTCATTATCCCTAAGTAATTTATTTAAATAAATGGATGGAGTCAGAAGACATCACAGAGTTTAATTATTGGAAACATTGGTTGGCACTAAGTTTGGAATTAAAATTACTCACTTTGAAGTCCTTAAGTGTACAGTATGACAATACCAGTTGTCAAGGAACATTTTTTCCTTGGTTAAAAAGGACAAGCTGAGCATAAAACAGAAGAATGAAACCTTGACTTAGCCACATAAGATAATTTTTCCCGTGAACTGCAGAGTCACTCACTTTAATCCTCTTACCGAGTCATCTACTTTCCAATGCACAGATAGGTGCAAGAACTTGGGGCAAATTTCCTAAAATGTAAAAATCTGAAATGACACAGAACAAAGTCTGGCTGATGATACAATTACGCATATTAAGCAGCATTGGCATCACTACTGATGCTCTAGGAAAGCCAGTTGTAACTGTTCAACTGTTAAGACTGGGGTAGACACCTGATCATCTACTACATTAAAAAAGTAAAATTTCAGCTTAGTGTATTTTCTTTACAGCTTGCATTGAGCAAGGAATTATTAGTACAAGTAGCAGAAAAGAAGGTTTATTTTATGGCACTCACCTCTACAGCAGCAGCCACAAGTTGCAGAAGAAAAATACTGAAGCCTGAATCTTTCTCCAGACCAGCTTATTACACAGAGCTGGTCAGGGCAACAGCTGACATTTGGCTAGAAAAATTACATGTAGGTATGCAAGCTTCAAATCATCAAAACCTTATCAACAATTTAATGTATCTTTTTTAATTATACAAAACTCCACCCAAATTATTCACATTTCAACAACTGATACACTTAATACAAAACCAATTCCTGTAGGCAAAACTTTAGAGAAATGTAGCTTTCATTTTTAATTAAACATTCTCATTGGAAGTGATATGTATGGATTTGACTAATTATACTAAATGGTGTTTTGTCCTAGTTTCCTAGGCAATCTCTCCACACCTTTGATATGCTACAACACACTCCCAATACACATGTACATAGCTGTCCCCACGAGCCCTTTAAACAAATAGTACTGTTTAGTTTCATCTGTACCAAGTTAAACAGTGAAACGATGTGTAAACCATCAAGGCCATTCACAATGAACATGAGAACACTACAGAACATATGTGGCTCAGAGACCTCACTCTAACCTCAGTAAACCAATTCAGAGGCATAATCAGTTGCTGCTTCTACCTGCTTAAGAGGGAAAGGATTTACCATGAGTTTGGAAAACATCTTTTAGGAACAAGGGCTTTATCGTGCTAGAGAGGCAGAGCTGTGAGCCTGGTAGCTCTAACATGATCATAAAGTGAGGCAGCGGACTAATCCCCCTCTTCTAGCAGTTGTGACTGCTCAGTGATAACTAACACTCTCCTTGGGAATGAAAATAGTACTGCCTGCTACTCCGCTCTTCTCCAGCACATTTACTGTTTAGAATAAGCAGACTGGTCTCCACTTGTTTCTTCTGGGGAAGAAGATGGTTGGTCAGCTTCACGAGTCACCCCTGCATCCTGACTGTCAGCTTCAGTAGCTGAAATAAAAATTAATAGAAAAAGGTCAGAGTTAAACATGAACAAACCAAAATCCCCAAACCCTGTATTTCACTTCCCATTACACCTGGTATCAATTATATTTCCAGAGATAAATTATCAATGCAAAAAGATTTTTGTCAATCCAGTTTGTTTTTCAAGGCAGTTAATTCAAAGGTGCTTGACATCAAGAGCTGCAGCTCTCCAAACTGAGGTGTGGCACTTCAGACAGCAGCTGACTGCTGTTTCAGCCCTGCGTAAAGAAAGGTAGCAGGAGTGCTTGAAGATGGCAAGTGTGGAAGCTGCACTGGGATGGAAGTATGAGGCAGACTCTTTTGCCCACTTAACATCAGTGAATCTATGCCATGCCTTTTTAACACTCCTGTCAATACTCAAAGGCTTTGACAGATTGAATAGTCCCTTCTTCAAAATCAGATAGGGATTTTCGTTTTGTAAAGTATTTACTTGCCGGTTTTCATGGCAAGGTCCCTGACTGCCTCACAGGCAACTTGGGGTTTTGTTTGTTTTCCTGTGGCTTGGTGTTTTAGAAAGCCAACAATCTGCAGTCATACTCTATCCTCAGATGCTGTGCTGACTGGTTTATCTGACACACTTTGTGTTTATTATTTCAAATTACTAGTCAATATTGCATGAAATTGTGTAACAACACAGCCTATACTTCATATCACCACTGTAAACCTAACACCTCAATCATTCAGCTGCAGTCAAGTATGGACTCAAATCTTTCTGGTAGCAAAAGATCTGTTTCAGTTGGGACTTTTTTTTTCATTTGTTTTCATCTCAGATTCCCTTTGGGTCAGAGGTCACAGACATTTCTTCTCACCAGTTGTCCCTCTGCTAGAGTTTTCTATATCCATTGTCCTGCAACAGTTTTGCCAGAAAGCCCATTTCACCTCAATTCTGCAAGTCTCTCTGGAGAAACGATGTTCCCAAGTCTAACTGCAGGCTTGAGTGAGGGAAAAAAGACACAGTGCAATCCTAACACATCCTTATGCACTAAATGTTACAACTTTTCTCTCTTTATGAAGCATCTTGAATACCAGAATCAAAGAATTACTAGTTTTGCCATAGTTTCCCTCTACGTTTGCATCTTCTGCTGGCCAGCTATTTTGTATATGAGCTCATGCAGACGTATCCCCCCTCACTGTGTTACAATTGCAAATTCCTACATATCCTGGAGGATAAATGCTATGTAGTGGAATTAATTTGTACTTTCTCCATAGTACTAAGAAAACTGGATTGTTCTGTGAGTAGCTGAATGCATGATGCAGTGTTTCCTATGGCTTTGTGCCTGGGTTGTGATTTCCCTAGTGTGTAATAAGGGCTGAGGTCATTAGATGGCATTTTGCTCTCTGGGGGGGTGCTCTCATCACCTCCCTTCTCTATCCAGTTGTCTGTTTTTGTGATTGTTTGGCCAGTACAACTTCACTCTACCAATACAGGACTGGATTTCCTCTGTTTTCCTCACGCAATACCACTACTTCTCTCCAAGCCCCTCATGTTTGTCTGCTGCTCCCAGTTCTTTCCCATTCTTACACATTGCAACAGAATAGCTGCAGCTCCCGACAGCTTCTCTGCCACAGCAGTATTGCCCAGATCTTTTGTCCCCTATTAATCCTCTCATACACTTTCTGGTTTGCCTGCCAGCCCTGTTGCCTCTCTTTCCCTCAAACTCAGCCTGTATTATTTCACCTCTAGCACACCAGTATCTCCTACATGCTGCATTAAATTCCTAATGCCTTTGTCAGTATCTTAAAATAACTTTACATTTCTGTGACATCTGTACCACACCCACACTGCCATATTCTTCATATTCCCTTGTCCACCACATCTCCTGCGGACATTTCTTTTTGCTTTCCAGACAGACAAGAAGCAGGTATGCTCTGACTGCTCTGGAGATATGTGCCCACTGCTGGGCTGACTGGCAGGCACTTGGTAGTTGGCCAAGGTACACACACGTCAGTCAGGAATTGAGTGCAAGCTGACAGCCAGCCAAACACCATGACATGGCTGCAAACAAACCATTTTGTGGGAGGCATCTGTTTCTCTTGCAGATCAATATTGTGTAGGCCTGTGATCACAACAGATATGTTTGGCTGAAAATAACTAATCGGTTGAAAAGTTATGAGAGGACTGACATTAACAGACAATGAGACTGCATGAGCCTTATGTTGTCGAGAAACCAGGCCAAAAAACACCAACATATATTCTGTCCCACATAACCACCATCAGTATCTTCTCAATTCAAATAAGATAATTTTACTCCTCTATTTCTCCTTCCTCTTATACAAGAAATTTGATTTTTCACTGGGCGATTATTAAAATCTGTTTCATAATCAGATAAACATTTTTTATTTGCATGTTAAAGAACAAAAATAAAGTTTTATTTGCATTTATTTTATCAGCATTTTCAAAAAGAATTTAAAATAAAACAGGCTATTCACTCATCCAGTGCTAGTGGTTAATACTCTGAGCAGCTCTACCCTCTTGTGGTCACAACCAGCTGCAGCCAAATGAAAAATGTGCAAATATAATCACAAATAGGGATACATGTAGGCACAATACATGCAACAGACTCAAAAGAGAGGAGCACAAAGACTTAACCTATGCCAGAAATTTAAAATCCTATGGGATTCAATAAAACAGCTTGTGATTTTGAAGGTTCAGTCTTTCTTTTATAGCAGTTAAAATGCAGGATTTTCAGATGAGCAAGAAATTTCATATTATTGATGCTAAGCATTAGTCAGCATTTTTTTTTAAACATTTTGTCTAAATTGCAACATAATAATTAAAAAAATATTTCCTGCAAAATAGCTATTTAGGAAATTATTTTCTTTTTTCTTTTTGAGATCAAATCTTGGAATAGCTCAGAGTCCTGGGGGCTTCAACGTCTGCATGAGATTGAGGTGCTTGTCAGCTGATTCCCCTAACTCAGCCCTTCCCAGAGCCGTACAAGCTGGCAGTCTGTTCTGGGACTTCAGGATCTCAGGCCTGTCTCCATCACAGGGATCTGGGAACCCCTGTAAATGAGCTAGAATCTGTTGGGGCTTTCACCTCTGTGGTTAGATACTGCAACCAGGATCTCCCAGAGCTCATACTTCCTTACCATGTGCTTCCTTGGTTGGTTCAGCCACAATGTTCAGTGAAAGGGGAGGTGGAATGTAATGAAGCCCTGGCAGAAAACCTGGTGGGATGAACTGAGGCAGAGGAGTATAGTATCCTTGATGTAAATCTCCACCTCCATCTGGAATCTGTGGAAACACAAGAAGAAAAGGATCTTACCTCTAAAGACTCTTTCCAGGATACATCTACAGCATCAAACAATTTCTATTTCAGATTTTACCTGGGAATATTACATGCACCCTGGTACAGATAGAACTTGTGTGATCTTTCCATCCGTTTCAGGACAGTTAAAAATTAAGTTCAAAACCCCATACAATGATGTCTACACAAGACATTTCCCAACCTGTGTATATCCAGCCCATCAGGGTAATTTATCTGGACCTCAGACTGCTGCGAGCCACTTTCTTTCTCAATAACCTCTGAAATGTGACAGGGAATTTCTATGCAAGCCTAATAAATCTAGTAGTCTTGAGGCAGATCACTCTACTTTAACATGAAGTGATGAATTGTACTCAGTGCAGACAGAATGGCACATGGCAGCTGGAAATCTGATAATGTGCCTGCCCAACTGTGGTACAAAACCTGGACAGTAACATTTTAAACCAACATGACTGACACGACTGGAAGGAACTGCAAGTGTCCACACACACTATTACAACTCAGAGGCAATTTATCATCTTGTTTCTTACTATGTCTGTGTGGTAAGACACCTTTGAAGGTGTGGGCCCTATGACATTAAATGTTATTTTTCATCTTAAGTTTCTCTTAGCCACAATTTTCCTTTATTTTTGAGAAACCAAATGTCTCAAAACAAAATCTGTCCACACTGATTTGCTTCCTCATGGAAGCTGATTTTCCCATTCTTCTCTGTGGTTGGGGTGCCTTGGCCAAGCTTTCACAGTCTCCCTCCCCATTAGATCTGTCCTATATGGAAAAAGAGGAACCTCCCACACATTCTGTGCCATCATGACCATATTAAGTACCCAACTGCCATCATTCCAAAAGGCTGTTGTAGATGTTAGCAGGACATATTAAGCCCCAAAACACTTGACAAATCTGTCCCCTTGCAAGAGCGTGGGTTGCTCTTCTGGGTTCAGGCCAGACTTTTAACATCACCAGTTGCTCATGTTTCCTTCAGCATAATATATCAAAATGCTGTGAAGTAACTGATAAGCAGAGTAAGTTTTCATGGATACTTTAACAGCAAGAAGGCAGCTAAAAGTAAAGACAGCAGTATTTCCACGGGTAATTAAAAGACCACTACTTACTGACAGAGAAGCTGCGTTCCCTGGACCATAGTTGCTAGGAAGGTGTCGGAAACCTCTCTGAAGTGGTATCCCTGGAGGTGACTCATTGATGGCAAATCCCACAGGAAATGGGTGGTAAGGATACACCCCAGAACATCCAGGGTATGCTTTAGGAGGTTCTCTCTCCAGGTACTCTGCGTTGACCATGTATTCTGGAGGAAGAGCAGGGTGAGCTAGGAAACAATGAGAAAAGAACAAATAAAAGTATTTATGTAATTCTATGGAGCTCAGTAGAAGTAGCTGCAGCACCAAATTCCACTTTCAGGCAGGAGAATCTGGTCCTTTGTTTATCTCCTTATTAACTTATTTTGTGATTTTTTAAGGAACTAAGGAAAGGTGCAGCAGATGACAACGCAATGCAGAATGATCTGCTTTCTTTTCTGCCTTGTGCATTGTGAAGCTAGTCCTTAGTAGAACACTGGCTACTGGTCCTACTCGTTCAGTACAGCAGCAAAAGCAAAGCAACCTTTTAACTTTTAACTCTAGCAGGACTTAATAACTAAAGAAATAACAAAGTTATAACTTTAGTCCTATCTGTCACTTCTTTATTTACAGACAAGGCTCAGTTTTAGGGACATAAACAATTTCAGATTCAGGAATCAGTTTGTTTTTTATCTTGCATCTGGAGTGTTATATGGCCTCTCTAAGTCTTAAAAGAGAGTGGTTATTTGAATACAAATAGGGTCTTTCTTACCTGGACACCTTTCTATTGCTAGAGCAGTGGAAGAAATTGCTTCAAGAGTAGGTCGCTATCTGGAGTACTAGAATTATACTATTTGTCCCTAACCATTTTTTAAACTGGTCAGCAGGTTAAAACTGTTATTAAGGGAAGGACTGACAGGCACATGTACAGCTAGTGTCATCCATAAATATTACCTTCTTAGGAAACAAAGCTGAAAAAAAAAAGGGGGGAACAGTTATTGACAGATTAGGTGGCAACTAGAGATGTCTGAAATGAGTCTTGCCTCTGGGCTTCTCAAGAAGGCATTTTGTCTTGCAGGCTGCCAACTCTCCAGAGTCTCAAACTAATGACTGTCAGTAGAGATTTCCATAAAATTACTATAGTCAATAGTAAGACTATCAAGTTAATGTAATAAATAGTAATAAACTAGGCAAGTCACATGAAAGACTGTATTAAAGGAAGTAATTTAAGAGGTGACAGACCATACAAGTGTTTCACCTGCAGGATCTCTGCTCTGCCCTTAAACACTAAATGCACTTCTACACCAAATGATCCCAGCCAAGTTCAGCCTTTGCCACCGGAATTAGGGCCAAAAGGTCTCTTTCTTTTACTGTGCTATCATAAAATGCTTGCTTCAGGCAACTGCAGCAGTAATTTCCCCATTTACCTGCCATGGCATTTTTGTTGATGGAGGCTTCTGCCTGTGAATTTATAAACAGTGAGGCAGCACTCTGGGAAATATGTGGGAGCACCTGCAGTGCACAAGGGATCACAGGTTGGTTTCCCTCCCAGACTCATCTCCCTCTCAGAGAAGAGGCATGTGCTTAAGCTTCAATTTTGCAATGAGTGTGAGGCTGAGCCCATTGCCCCTGCCATGGCAGAGCCATGAGACCCATGTTTGCAGACCCAGCAAATGGGTAAATAAATGCAGGGCTGCACATTCAACATGCTGAGTACCTGTGTCCACTGACGAAGGAAAGTGGGAGAGACAGCAGGAATGGCTCTCCGGGGAGTGGGAGCCTAAGGAATCAGCAGGTGCAAACTGCACAAGTGGCAGTGGTGGATGGAGGGAAGGGGAGGATGCATGCAGAAGGAAAGATGGTGGGACAGGGCAAGAGGCTTTGGGGACAGGTCCTTACCGTAGTCCCAGAAGGGAGGGCCGCTGGGAGGTGATGGTGGTGGTGGCCCCCTGCATGCTGTGCCTTTGCCTTTGCTGCCAGCGGGCTGGGTGCCCCTCATCCCCTCATGGCCACTCTGCTCAGGAGCACTGGCCACCCTGGAAGCCACCCCAGGGCCTTCACCCAGGGTAGCGGGCCCCATGGCTGCCTCAGCTGGGGGGTCAGGCACCTGCTGCCTCAGGGCCTTCTGGGCTGCCATGATCTTCTGGCGCTCGCTGATGAGGGAGCACTTGTCACACTGGCAGAGCTTCCAGCGGCAGTGGCCAGCATGGCCCTTCACCGGCACCACAAAGCCGTGGTTACGGCAGCGAGAGCACTTGGGGGTCCGCAGTGCTGCCTTTGCTGCCACCACTGCAGCCTCCTCAGCCTCCATGGTAGACTGGTCCTGGTTCAGCACCCTGGCACACCTGGGCTGGCTTCTCAGGGCTCTTATATAAGGCATGGCCACTACTGCCCCAAAATGTAGCAACTTGGGAAGGCGGAGCAGAATAGTCCATGGCAGGGGGTGGGGAGTGCCCTGCTCTGGAGAACCTGGGGCAGAGGAGCAATCTTGGTCCCATAGCCTCCCCTCCCTCGGCCAGGCATGCATGGTGCAGGCTGGGGCCAGACCTCAGACATGGAAGGCTGGAGGAGGAGAGAGAGTAGAGACTGTTTGCAAGGGCAGAGGGAGCATGCTGCACCTTTTTTCCCTGTGCTGGTGCATGCAGAGATGGGGAGTTTTAAATGGGTGGGGTGTGCAGGGGAGAGAAATGCAGTGTCCTTTACAGTATTTCCTACAACTGATCAATTCCCCTCTTGGCACTTAAACATCCACACTCACTTTTATACCTTTCATGCATTCGCTTTTAATATGGACAGGATTTCAGTTCCATTTTGTTTCCAATTTGCAGCATGTTTCTCTTGATCAGGAGGAGTGACTGCCTCAGCAGAAAAAAACAACACTGTTTCATCCTTCTGCTTTTCAAAACAAGGTACTAAAATGAAGGCAGAAAGCATATGTCATTTGAAAGACCTGTTTCTTTTTCTTGGAATTCCTTATTCTCTGGAAACAAAGAAAGGCTTTCAATTAGAAATACAGGAATGCTCCAGTTCCAGTATAGCTTAGAAAGCATTTGTTATTTTTTACTGCTGGTAGCTACAAAATCATGGTTTATACACTTGCTTGTTTCCAGGAGAAAACTCTCCACTTAGCAATGCAAGGCATGACCTGATGCTTTTTCTCACATATGCAATAGCTAATTCTGTTTTAAAATCCTGAGATGCCAATAGCTTCTTTTACATTAAAGAGAATGCCATAAAAATAAACCACCAAGTAGCTATGAAGTTTTTTGCCAATTAGTTTCAAGAGAGCCAAGTAACATCTACCTGATGCCTTGAAACAGCAGCAGCCAGCAGCCGTGCAGAAGCCTTGGAGAAAACCTTTCTGCAAGACTTGGGTGCATCCTCAACATCTGGTGGGTGGAGGCCCCATCATAGCAGGGCCTTTAAGAGATATGGCAACAGTCTGGCTTGCCCTAGCTGCCAGCCCCTGGGCCTTAAAAGTCCCCAAGACTCAGACTAGATGCAGGCTTCTCACTTTGCAAAAGATCCAGTAGGCCTTTGTATCCAAGTCTTGCAGTTTTCCAGTAGGATTTTATCTCCTGGGAAGATGTTTTTGTAAGTGCAATGCCAACATACAAGCCTAGACTTGCTCTCAAAAGCTATTCAGACCTAAATCCTCAAATGCACGCAGTCCCTAGACCAACCATAAGAGCAGCAATCCCAGCTTGCAGAATCTGCTGTTCCAGTTGCAGACTGACTCTTCGGTAGGTGCTTTGTTTAAGGTGCTCTCAGCCTTCCCTTTGCATTCAGGGATCAAAAGCAAGACCAAATCTGCCCAGGCACACAGCAGGTCACATAGGAGAGACCACCACAGTGCTCTGTAGAAACTGTGTGCTGGATTGCATGCAAAACAGCTCCCTTTCTGAGGGGAAGACAGCAAAGTACACATGCAAATGCAGTTAACTCCCTGTCCTCAGTTTCAGACCATTTTCCCAAGACTTCTAAAGCACTGTTTAGAAAGCCAGCTTTATGTGCATGGGTATGTGTGCAATGTGGATGAATAGTTTTTAAAATTTTATCTGAAAATGTTATAATTTCTTCCTAGTTCAGAGGTATTTGGTTGATAGGCCTTCAACAGAACTTGCTCTTAAATGCAGTCTAGAAATGCTGCCTGCTTGTGCCAGGGCCTTGATGTTCATTCAAAACACTGACTCTATTAACTATAAACAGATAATATATTCCAAATTTTATGCTCCATACTTTTTCTGTATGTTGAGGATGTGCACATTTAGCTGTAGAATGAAAGAGGATGGATGACACATTTAAAAAACTGTAATTATATCTTTCCATAGTTCTGTGTTCATTTGGATAGTTAAGTGGAGGAGGAAGGTAGGCTATGTACATTTCCCCTAAAAATTTTCTATTCTGAGTCACACAATACTATTATTTGAGGCATTTACTCAAACATACTTAAATTTATCTCTCTTCTCTCCCATAAAAGGTATAGCAGCCATGGGCTGTAACAGTTTCTCCATTAATAAACTATGACTTTCAAAGTCATATGGCCTTTTCTTTTGAACAATTTACACCTAAGTATTCAGGATTTATTATACTCTCCATATAGTTTATTTGAAACATAACCAGACTTGGTTTTTTATAGAAAAGTGAACATATTACTTTGCTTGTGAGGTAAATACTTACTGCAGATAGTTCAAAGAATTCGGCTGTTCCAATCCTGTTATGTGTTTATATATACATTTCAGTTAGCTTATCACACACTGTTCACAAGACCATCACACAGAGAAGACAGAACAAGTTCAAAATAAATTTTTGGAATGAAATGTAGAATTTTATGTGGATTCAGCATCATATCTTTTATAATTTTCTCCTTATTCACATTTGAAAGAAAATGAGTCACGACAAACACTCTTTTCTCTAAACCTTACTTAAATTTTTCTAGTGTTATATGTAACATATGGTGGGAGTGTAACATAAAGTGTATACAGACAGAGTTCTTTATTAAAAAAGCATTTATAAGAATTATTATCTTGCCAAAATGAAAGGAAAGCAACCTGCTGATTTCATGTTATTGAAATCAATGGCAATAATGTCTCTACTTCTTTCCAATTTCTGAATCATATGAAGTGTGTGGTTTTGGTATGCATTTTGCTTTGTACATGAAATAGAGACAAAAAACAATGATTTAGTTAAAAGAGAACAAATCAAAAGGCTGTCTGCCTTTAAAATGAATAGCAGAAAATTGTTTACTTTTTTTTTTTTTTCCCCTCCTCCTTCTCAGACTTTCCAGTTAGCATTTTAAGCAGTAAATGTTTTTTGGCAAGGAAATTGTTCTGCTTAGATCTGACATTTCACAGAGCAATGGCATCATAATGAAGAAATTTGTTCGTTCTGAGATCTATATTAACAAATATTTGCAAACTCATTTCAAAATAAATGTTTACGTATGT
The DNA here is from genome assembly GCA_024611175.1 of Megaceryle torquata. NCBI lineage: Eukaryota > Metazoa > Chordata > Aves > Coraciiformes > Cerylidae > Megaceryle > Megaceryle torquata. The sequence goes on from JANIJG010019108.1 coordinate 19,394, forward strand.
ATAGCAATCAATAATGTCTTTTAAGACATCACATATGAAGATAAAATACTCTCTTTAAAAGTTATCTTGGTAGTTTGGAAGAGTCCATTATGTACTGCCATGAATTATTATCTAAAAATTGATATAGCGCTAATATTATCAGCTCTTCTGTGTTATAACTGATTAGCCCCATGTTTATGGCTATCAATAATTGTATAATCTCCATGGGGACATTTACCTGCACAGGCAGAATTGCCCAAGGAGGACTAGCCAGGCTTCAGGCGCTCTCCACCGCTCCATACACATCCCCATTCTGTTACCCAGTCATAACAAGTACTTTGATCTCCTGGCATCACTCACTTTTGGGTTTACAGAAAGACACATGGCTTCTTGCACTGGCTGATGACTTTGCAGGTGAATTTCTGTTCCTTTACTCAAATCAGGTCTGGCCCATATGCTGGTAAAAGATCTCTAAACTGCCAAGGAACATCAGTACTCCGTTGCCTGTCTTGATTCTGGAAATAACCTGTTTTCATCTTCAGGGTGTATTCATCCATTAATATGTATCTTGGTTATCTCCTTACTGTCCAGCAGTCATATAGTCTTTTGTGCCCATCCATATAGCTAGAAAGCCAGCCTTCCTTCCCCTCCTGTCTAGATGAAGCTACTGCAGTATCCTTTTCTCTGAACTCCCCATGTGCAAGCTTTTCCCACTCTTACACACTCAGAAGCCTTCAGCAAGGATTATTCTGGATTATTTTGTGCATCCCTTTGCCTTCCTTTTTTTTTTTTGCATCAGTTACATCCTACTTCTCTTCCCTTTCAGAAGGGAAGAAAAATCCCTTTCACATGTATCCATGTCACACTTATCAGCTCATGTTCACTGTCAAGATGTGGACTCTCGCCTTCACCTGGCCCAGAATACCATTGTACTAAGTAGCATTGATACCACAGCTTCATGCTTGCTTCTGTAATCATCCTTATATTTAGAAGCTCCTTATAAAAACCACCAAAGCCTTTAAAACATCCCCTGACTGACCTGTGATACAAAATCTTCCTTTCACTGTTGAGCTAACAGTCATGCATATGCATCACTGATATCTGTCACAGAATTGCAAGGTTCAGCTATCTACTGACGTGCTTATAGGATTGTCTAATCCTGCCCAAAGCAAGCCTGCATGACAATGGATAAACTTCTTTTGCGTCGCTTCTGTAGACTGTATTTTCCACCTTTCTAATCACTGTGAAATTGTACTGTAGTAAACATTGTTTTAAAACGTGAGGGAAAATGCAGTACAGAAACAGTTCAATATGATTAGATTGTATCTACCTTAAGATTTTAAATGGCTAATATGTGTTTGGGTTACACCATTTTAAAATCTGGTCCCAGTTATGTTGTTTAAATTGATGTGAACAGATTCATCTTTTCAGTTCTTTTACAGTGTCAGTTTCTTTACTTTAAAATGGTGTCTTTGGTAATTCAATCAGGAATTCCACTGGGGTGGGTTTTTGGTTTTATTTTTTATACAAGTTTTAAATGGAGCACAAGTAGATGGTGATTTTCATCTGGTGTATCAAAAAGGTGAAACTCTATGCTATAATCAGAGAAAACTGGATGGAGTTCATACATAACTTTAAAATCTTTAAAATGTATAAAAGTTATATAAAGCACTTCTGGTTTCTTTAACAAACACAACTAAAATAAAGCCTGAGTACTTAAAATTGTGGATCTTTCTAATATATAACAGGAAAACTTAGTTCTTAAATATTAACAACAGAGGCTTTATTAGTATGACTGCTGTTTGTTTATTGTAACAAGATCTTTATTTAAGAGAAAAGCAATAGTGATTAAACTGGAAAGTCTGTGATCTGGTTATTTCATGAGTACCATGTGGACCAGGAGAAAAATCAACCCCAGAAAGGAAAAAACACTCCTACATAACACTTCTTATCCTACATTAATGTATCTCCCATATAAGCAGGAAATAGTATGTATTAAGGGCAAAAGAATGAGATGGCCATAAATACACACAAGCAGATTCTTCCCCAAACAAGTGATTGAGTGTTTAAAAATCCCTATCTAGAAAAAAATGAGATCTATTCTAAGAACATTCTGTGGAAGATGTTCAGTCAGTTTGTGATAGAATCACTGTATTATCAAAGTCTGATTGTTTCTGTATGTCATCTGTCTAGGAAACTTAATAATTATTCCTTCAGAAGAAATCTTTTGTTTCTTTAGAAGGTCACCTTTGTAGGCATTAATGGAAAAGAGAAACTGAAACTCCAAATAGTCCATTCTGTTAGTGCTGTGGCAGCTGCAGGGATGCCTTAGTTACACCACTATTTTACTTTGGTAAGCTCCCAAATTTAGCAGGTTTCAGCCTGGATACCATTGGGCTTGTCAATCAGACTTCTGCCTAGAGAAATAAACACATTTTTAATCTAGAGTCCTCATTCTCCTTCCCCTCAGCTATAGTTCCTGTCTTATTCTGTTAGACACAAAGAACACAAAATCACATTTGAATTCTCCCAAACAGCAAAAAAGGGATTTCATGCAGAAACAGTCACGCTCACCACAGTGAGTACGTGGCCCGTTTAGAGTCATCTTTGCTTAGCACCTATTTTGTGCTGAAATTGTCATATTACCTTGTCAGCAAGCCTAAAGCAATGCTAATAGATGGGTAAGGCAGGAGACAGCTGAAAGACTACTACAAACATCGAGTGTAGTTGCTGTAGGAAGGATTCCATTTGTGATTGTCAACACGGGTATATATGCCACATTTTCTAACTGCATTTCTCCACCCCACATCTGAATTAGATTTCAGGATATCTGAAGTAGTTTAAACAATGCAAAATAAATAAAACCATCTGTTTGCCATAATTTCTTCCTGGACTCTTCACAGATACTTCAATGAAGCAAATAAAAAGGAAATGACCAAATGGTAGTTACTTACCAGCATAGCATGAAGACTATCATCAAGATGTTTACCTTGTAGAGAGAATAGACAATAGCAATGATTAACCTCTGGCATGCAATCTAGAATTGGTTTCTGGTGTTCATAGCAATAGCACATCATCTGCTCTTTGGGCCTGATTCTGGGAATTGATAGTCTCCAAGTTTGCTGATAAAGCTTCTTCCTGGCTCCTTAACATCATGTTTGTAGTGGGGAAAAGAAAACAAGCACTAGTGCTGATGAATTTGCATTTGCTGATTCCAGCAAGGTATACTGAAGGATGTTGTTCAGAAGCATTCCTTCTCTTCTGTGTTACTTCCATAAAATCTCCTACTGACAATGACAACAGATCTTTCCAATTTAGTTGAACCTGCTAGATTATATATCTACACTATTTGTATATGTATGCATATATATATATTTGAGGTATATTTTCAGTGGAGAGGACTTCTGCAAATATAAACATAAAAAGACAAGTTAAAAGAATGGCTGTCTGTCTCCAAAGTGAGAAAGAAAAACTTTCCTCCTCTGACACACTTTCCTGCTATGTTAAGGTTAAGGCAACATGTATTTCTCTGTCTTTTCAACATGAATTTTGTTGATGAGCTACTTCAGCTGGCTCCTGGAACTTCAAAGTCTACTAACTTATGTAGAAAGTGAAGAATGGGATAGAAAATAAATTGAATGCATTGATAGAGCATCCTCATCTTCTACCTCCTTGATGCAGCAAATTAAAAAAGGAGAGACTTATTCAACAGTGGACAGCAAATCATCTATAGCAGCAGAGATTATGGGCAAAGGAGATGAAAGTAGCAGAGGGCTGACCAACAGCTTTGACAGATAAGAGGATGCTGGTGTGAAGCCATACTAAAGTTTTTTCACTGTAGAAGAAAGAGGGAAACCAGAGGCACATTTTCTTGGTATTTCTTACTTTGTGTTCATAAAATCAGACTGTCCATCACAATAAATGGAACTATTTGCAAGATAAGTTATTATGAAGCATAAAAATAACAGAATCAGACCACAGGTTGTTAGCAGTATTTCCTCTGAATCTAAACCAAAAGTGATTTTGAGTCAGGAAAGTTTAGTTTGATCAACTCCAGAAAACAAATAGAAGACGACACTAAATCATCCCTTCCATTTCCCTGAAGCTGTGGGACCTAACTGTCACAAAAGGTTGCCTTTCGCTGCAGGGTTGTGCTGTTGGAAAGTTTGACCTACACAGCAGTGGCTCCTCCGGGCAGGCCCCTCTTCAGCTCTTTCCTCAGCAGCAGGCTGTTTCTCCAGGCAACTGCTCTGCTCTTGCGATCCTGCCTCTCCGAAGCACCGTGCTGTGGGCAGCCATGGCAGCCATCAGTGCACTCTGACTCTCAAGAACAGCAGGAAGAAATGAAAGGGCAGCTGAGTGCTCAGCAGCAGACCATGCAGCCTTCAGCCATCCAGTACACAGACGTAACGTAGCTGCTTGAAAGTCTTACACTTATTTCCCATCCCTGTTATATACATAGGTAATAAAAGGAAATACAAGGTCAGCAGTGGTGGGAAGTCATTGCTATCTCATGGCTGATGGTGAGCAATGATCCCTGTTAATGATGCGTAGTTTTGGCTGAACAGCCACAGTCCTCTGTCTTTCTACTGTGAAGCTTCATCTTTAAAATAACAGCACCAGCAGACACACACATTTTTATTTAACTGGAGTGTTGAAGTCTTACCAAAATTACTTCCATTGCACATTTAAACTGAGGACAGGAGTCGCGTTTCTGGGAGGAGGCAGCGTACACCTGCTTTGACATATCAGTACAATAACCCCAGCATGAGGAGTGTATTTCATGCACAGTGTCTGATTTGGGCATAACACACCGTAGGGTCTGCTGAGGTCTACCACAGGCATCCTTGGCCTCTACCACCAGAAATGTCTTTATTCCTGAAAGAGAGTTGGCTGATTGAGGCCACTGATTTCACACTCTAATCACTTCACACGCATTACTGTCGTCTTAAAGTTTACTAGGACTCTGGTCTCTTAACATGTGACTCCTGTTTTCCATGGGCAGCAAATCTGAAAATGTTGAACTGAAACATGCTTTATTCCAATGACATGGTAAACATTCTCATATACATTCAACAGAAGAGTTATCTTTCAATATTTAATGGAACAATTAAAACCACTAACATGGCTGCAGATAATAATGAAGTGAATTAATAAATTCACATAATGATGTGTTCCTGACTAAAGTGTGTATCTACAGTTTATTGAAATTGCATGTTTACAGTATTTGTATTCTATTTTAGCATCAGACAAATCACAGAAAACCAAACAAGTTTAATATTTTTTAAGCACACTGTATTCTTAAAGATTGAAGTGTTAATGATAGTTACTGTTATGTACAGTTGGCAGAAATGTTCACAGAATATTTACTGGAACACTTCCAACAGTTTGCTTGCTCTTTAATAGAAAATCTGTACAAGTCTGTACTGTACAAATCTGTACAGCATTTTAAATGATTAACCAGGGATAGCAGAGGAGATATAATATATGCACTTATTAGACACTATATCTATCTCCTAAAAAAACAGATTCTAAAAAGTACAATTTAAAAATAATGTCATTAATCTTCTTTAACAAAGGAATAAGGCAACATCATAACAAATAAAATATCTGTGTTTATTCTTCATCCAGATGAGTCCCAGTCAGAATGCATATCTTAAACCACTCCTTTTCCCAAGTGTTACTTAGTAAGTGTTACAGTTTTAACTACAAATAGTAAAAAGTAAATAAAACCTCATTATCTATAGGAAATCTGATCTATATTTTATCTATATTATCTATTGCTGTAAAAAAGAGATTATAATGAATATTTGTATTGAGGTAGTAAAGTATGACATCGGTGTTTATGGGTGATTGATTATGCAGAGACAATAATTAGCAACCGTAGTCCCCAAATTATATATTTTAGACTTGATTTATTGGCTGCATTGTCATGACAGTGATCTATGCAAGTCTTGTGTTCCAAAATGGTGACCTGGTGAATATTATAGATTGCTAGAGACTTGATAATAAGCCTGGGGAAAGAAGCTGAACTATCTCCATTATCTCAGTACAACAAGCTTTCCTATTTCCTAGGTTTCAGGAATGACTTGTACACTGCTACTAATACTTTCATATAACTACTAGCAACACCAAACCTCGAACATTGCAGGATTGTGTTTAGCTTTTCCACAGATGTCTTCACAGTGGTGACTGTGTTCAACTAATATAACTCTTGACTTAATTGGTTTCCATGTGCTATTGCTTTTTCATATATTGTATGCTGTTAATTTTCATCCCATTTTTGTTATTCCAGTTGTCACAGTATCTATTTCTTTCCTATATGAGCCTTTAATCCTCATCTGCATTAGTAATATGTCTCTGTTTGCTTTCAGCAACATTTCGTTAGCATACTCTTTTTGTGTCACAGTCATTACTGGAAATATAAGACAGATTCCAATACTGATCCTTCAATAATCACAATAATACTTTCCCTCCAGACAGCAGTTCTACTTTTAGCACAACCAAGGGTTTTCCCTTCTTTAGCTTTTTATTCACAATTTACTTTACAGAAGCCTAACAGATAGTATCTACTGCACATTCCACTAGTGGGTTTAATCCACAGAAATATAATAACTTCCTTTACCTTTAGTTAATTTAGGTTGTGTTTTGTCCCATTTGCCATTTATGTCTACTTATTTGTTTTTCCTAAAAATGCCTTTTAGAGCCTTGAATATTGTTGAGGTCACACTAATGTTGTCTGGTTATCCTTTTTTACCCTTTCTGAAATACAGGCAAGAGGTTTGCTTTTCGGTAGTGGTACGCTACCAGTTGTCAGCTTTATTTAAAAATCCTTGCTGCTGGACAGGCAATTTCATGTGCCAGTTCTTTCAGAATCCATGGATGGAGATTATCCTGTCCCTCCAATTTCAGTGCTTTACACTGTTTGAGTTTTTCTTCTACCTCACATATGATAATTTCCATTTCTATATCCTCATTCCATTACATGTTCAATTTCTCTTTTCTGGATAGTTTTATCTTTAATTGCAAAGTGCCTGGCAAAGCAATTCTTATTAGGATTTATTTTCATAATAAAGGTTCTTTGATAAATCACAGTTTTATGTGAATTACTAGGCTTTGCCACAATAAATAAAAAACCCCATAGTTTGAAGGTTACTGGGGATTTTTTCATCCAATTCTGTATAAACTTTACTGTGAAAGGAAAGAAACATTTATGCATCCATGCATGTAATAGTGCTATGACAGTTACTACTATCAGACCATTCACTGTTTAGAATACAAATATATCTGAAAATAACTGGTTTTGTGAAGGGCAAATGGCAGAACTTAATAGAAAACACTTCAATTAAATGACTTGCAGGATTAGGATTAGTCTGTTATCAGACTGTTTAATTCAGGAGCCTCTACTGCATCGCCCTGAGCTTCACAGGACAGAATTAGGGGGTTTTTTGGGAATTACAAAACTTCACAGAATAGACATGAGGATTGTGGGTGGCTTCTCCTGGGCTAAAGTGAGGTACTTCCCAGGGTAGGGTGAGTTCCTAGGGGATGTTTAGGAAACAACTATAATTACTCTGAGAGTCATCCAGAGTCAGGCTCATAAGAGTCACTGGGCTAGGGCTGTGATTAGGACAGTATCATTTTTAGCAATTTGTCCTAACAAATGGAAAATTGATAAATTTGGTATTTGTCATGTGGTAATTAGCTTCCATCTTGAGCTACTTGTATACTAGCCTTAGTTACTCAGAAAGTGGGTGTGGGCAAATGTCTATTTCAGCAGCCTTGAGTTAGCAGAAAATAACAGTATCAGTAAAATCTGTATCAGTAAGAATACTCACATAAAGAAAAAATAATATCAGTAAAAAAATCAAATAAACAAAAAATTAAATACAGGCCTTATAAGGAGATCCTAGGATATTCTGATTTGTTTTGTCTTAAAGTGTGCCTGAATATGATTTTCTGTGTGCAAATTATTGAGTAGCATGTAGAAAGTTGACATACTGTAATGCCTAACAACAAGGAAATAAGGAAAAAATGCAAGACTATGTTGCCTGGCAGAAAATTATACATAAGTCTCCAGATAAGATCTAAATAAATTATATTAAAGAAAAAAAAAAAAAATTTTCTCGATTTGAACTCTGTCTACCTGTGTATAAAAAATTATGAAGCAAGGTGTCTATTCCTTCATGCTGATTTCCATGATGCAAGTGGGGTTTACAGGGAGAAAAGCATGAGACAAAAAGGTGAGGCATGTGGTGAAAATCTAAGGGAGAGGAGGGATACATGTAGGAGCAGAAAAACGAATGGAGGTTAGACTCAGAGATTGAAGTGAAAATGAGGGATATTGTGCTCAGGGTTTTCAGCCTGTTTTTGATCAGTCCTACAGTAGATGATTAATAGAAAAAGAAAATTTATATGGGGCACTGAAGGAGGAGAGAATTTATATTTTTAATTTCTTTATGCTCATACTAAGGCTTCCAGAATATAGCAACATATTTTTAACAGAAGTTACTATAGATGATCCTAATTCATTGGGCAGAAAGCCTTTGCATTCATTACATGCAACTGTGTAACACATGGAGCTGTGTAACAATACAAGCATTTTATCAATTCATGAAACAATAGACTTGTTGCTCAGAAAGAACTCCCCTCTAAAGCATGTTACCTGGTGTCAAAGCAGAGCAATAGTAAATGTAACACTATATAACAGTCCTGGTGCTGTTGATAATTAGGTATGCAGTTTAAGCAGTCTTAAATCAAGGAGAAGTGAGGATGCATACCAACTGCTTGGTATGCATTTCTTTCATTAAAGAATATTGGAAGCAAAAATAATTAAAGACAAAATCTGGCTTTATTTATTTATGATCATTTTAGACTGTCATAATGCAGAAGAGTCTGCTCTTGACTTTTCACTAGAGGAAAAAAAAAAAAAAGCTCTACTTAATTTAATGAAATTATGCTAAATTGATATGTGTATAGTCAACAGCAAAGAAAAACTCATAAAAGAATCATACCAGTGTGTTTTTCCAGTGGAGCAGAATCTGGCTCACAGATGTTCACATGTAGGCAGATGGCGTGTATACGTAATACATGTACAGAACAGATATTCTGGCATATATAATGACTGTTAAAAGCATAATTGGATTTCCTAGAAGACTTAAAAGGAGAGTTTCAGTATATACTCATACTTTTTTTTCCAGACTTTGGTGATACACTACATTTTTTTCAGATATCTGAGTGACTTGACTGTAAGGACAAGGAACATCCTGAACTGTGGCATTTTCTGTAAGACTTTCTATGTAAACATGGAACTGGGGAACAGATTACCTGGAAATTCTAGTCAGAATGCTGTGGAGGAAACCACAGGGCAGTTGACTTCTCAAATTTAGCCCCTCAAAATCACTTGGGGCAGGCAGAGCTCCAGCCTTTCATGTTGCTGCTTTGCTGCCTGGGTCCCCTCACTCTGCTGTTCTTTGTGTCCGAGCAGTGAAAGCCTAGATTAAACAAATATAGTTTTTCCATTTAAAGAAAACAGCACTGCAGCCATAGAAAGTCCTGCCTGCTGCCCGGGGCCCCCCACCTCCCTCACAGTGCTCCCTCTCTGCCCTGCAGCGCAACAGCCATTTTGATTTGCAGAAGGAGGTGTTATGATGGATCACTCCTGCCACAGACCTCAGCTGAGTCTCTGTGGCATCTAGGGGCTGGTGTGTCCCTCAAGGCAAGGCAAGGCAGATTTTCACGGCAGCTTTTTTGCTCATGTGCTGGTTGGGGTTGCTCAAGGCTCCCTGCATACCTGTCTGTCCTGGTGCCTCAGCAGGACCCTTCCTGCTCCCAGTCCTGCCCCTGCACCACAGCGAAGGGGCTGAGGCGGGAAAAGTAACATCCGCTCCTCAGGGGGAATACGGAACCCAGAGCTGCAGCTGAGGCAAACAGCTGTGTGCAGCACACTTGAAGTGAAAAATGCCTAGGAGGAGAGGAAGAAATAGAAAAGAGGATACCAAATATGGGATTGCTGAAGTGGCCTTTGCATGGCATGGAGCCCTTATTCACCCCCCTGTCTTCAGGACTTGAGTCTCTGCCCTGTACAGCTGGGGCAAGAGAAGAGCATGAAGGGCTTCCCCAGCATGACAAGCAGCAGCTGCTGTTGCTGGAAATCTCCACAGTAAGTGTGAGTGCATCCTTCAGGGAGGTGCTGCCTCAGGGGAGGCACAACATGGCTGTCCCTGGAGTGTCAAGAGAAGTGCTCTCATCAGCCTGGTAGATGGTGTATGGCAACAGCACACAGGAGGAGCAGGAACAGTTCTGGGAGCATTCCAGGCCTCAGGGGGAGAAGACAACAAGGGAAAGGTTAGTTCTTAACTAAGAAGGGGTTGTTTTGTGGCTCTTCTGGCATTGAGATGGTCTCGGGTGCAGCTAAGAACTTGGCACTGTCATGGCGCCTGCTATTTTTGTGGTATCCGAGGTTGTGGAGGTACCTGGTGGCTCCTGAGGCTTGTCCTAACCAAAACTCAGGGCCAAAAAGGAGAGTGGGAGAGGAAGGTAGGTTAAACCTTGGGGGTTTTATTCTAGAGCCCTCTGCTTTGCAGTCCTTCCCTGGGCCAGGAGGCTGCTTCAGTCTCCTTAGGTTGGCACTACCAAGTTTTTATGTGCTGTGGTTATGAACTTCTGCCTCTGTGTGTATAAAAGGCAAGAGGGCAGCAAGGGCTAACAGGGCCTGGAAACCCTAGCCCTTCATCAAACTGTTGGGTTTTGTTTGCCAGCCAGAGCCCTCCCTGGTTGGAGCAGGTGTGCTGCTTGCTTGCTGTGTCTTAAAACTCATAGCAAAATTTTGCTGTGTTGCAGGTGGATCTAGATAAAGAATTCATGAAATGCGTTTTGGAAGAGGTTGTGTTTTTTCAACAGAGTTTCTAGAAATTCAAATTAAACTAGACAGTTCTGTCGAGAAAATGTTGTAAGTTTCTGCTAGATCTTACTCCTTTATGCCAGGCATTTATGCTTTGTTTCTGTCACAGTGGCAGGTGGAAGTTTCATATGGATAAAAATGTTCTTGGCAAAGACTAATTAGCAGAATATTGTGGATTAGGTATGTGTTCCCTGTACAAGGACAGAACCAAAGCAACTCTCATGAGGAGAAAGAAAAGGCTGTAGTGATGAATTTGTCCTACTGCTGGTTCTGGTTTTAGTGTCTTGTAAAATCAATGTAGTTTTTAGTGTTTACAGTGCATCAGGCATATTAATAAAGAAAAATGTAAATGTACAATACGTTTAAAAGAATTGTGTTGAAAGCACTGTTTCAGGAAGTTCATCCAGGTCCGGAAGAAACTGCTGCATTTCACAAGCATGTTCTGTGTACATGGCCCCAGTTTTCAGAGTACAGTACATATGCCGCAGGGGCCCTTCATTTACTGGTTTCTCGTGATGGTTGCAAATCATCTGGTTAATGTCATTATTGATAGCAAAGGAAACAAATTGCTTTTCAGATTTGATAAAACACATAATGAAACATTTTTTCAGACTTCTTTTTTAATTATATGGGGTCTACTTTTTATCTTCTACTTGAGCCTGTGAATGTCTTTCTCTATATAAACTGACAATATGATTTTAATTAATAGCTAGTAAAGACCTCAGGATAGAAATAGAATCCTACAAAAAGATTTCTGTTGTGCTATATTATATGAACAAATCTCCAAAGGAGACTTCTAATGTCCTAGTTTTTCTCTTTGAATGTTCTTATTCCTCTAAGTAGAATCCAGTTTGGACAGAGGTTAGTGCACAGGTTATCTGGATGGGTCACTTTGCTGCCAGGTGTAACTGCACTTGCCTATAGCATTATTTCTCTTTGTTGGCAAAATGGTGTATTTTTGACCCTGCACATCCTTTTTTCTCTCTGTTGCCAGCAGGCTGTGTGCAGTTCTAGCACAGCCAGAGTAATTCCAGAGATTTTCCTGTAGTGAATTCCTCATGAAACTCAAGAGTCTGGTGAGGCACCCTGGGCTATGGAGCAAAGTGTTACTGCTCATATAGTGCTCATTGCACTATGCTTACATAGTGCAATGGTACATATTCCTTTCTGGAGACCACTCCTAATGCTGTGAGTTGTGTTCAGGATGGCAAAACACTAAATATGTTCAGGCACTTTGCTTCATGTAAAGATATAGGAATGCAAGAAGCTGAGTTGCAAAATGAAGCAGCTCTCAGGACTTCTCCAATCAGCACTAGATGCCAGGTCAGGGAGGTATGAGTCACAACTCATCCATCCTTTCTCAAGAATAGGGAGGCAATAGAATAAATTTAGCCCCAGATCTCAATATACAGTTGCTGCTCTGTCTACACACAGTTGATTTTATAGAAAAATGTTTTTTCTGCCTGCATTGTTCCCAGTGTTTGAAATTTCAGATGCAGTCTATTTCCAAATGCCCTGTTATTCTTAACACAGGTTCAATTTCTGTTGGTCTGTAAGTAATACGGTATAGCTTATTTGAAAAAACAATTCAGTTCTTCTTAAAGAGAGCTGGTATTAAACCTATTTTCAGTGCTTTTCATGCTGAATATCCAAGATGTTGGCTTGAGTGACTTCTGTTTTCTAAAACAGAGTGCTGAATATCTTTTATGAAAATTATAATGGACCAGTGATTTTATTCTGATATATCTCATTTAGTCCTACTGAAGGTGAAACTGTCTGAGTAAAAACTTATGCAGAGATACTTGGCTTTCTACAGAAGGAAGATCTATTTGTATTCATTTCCTAAAGATGGATGACAGTATGTGACATACATTACTTCAAGTCTAATGTGCTCAGTCTGTGCAATGCTTTTCTCAGACGTGGTGAGGGGGTACGGGGATGGGTGTGTTAACCCAGGGAAAGGTTGTCTTCATCCCAGAACCTGGGACCAAAACAAGTCAAATTTTTCTGAATTAGTTCCCTGTGTTCACTACAAAGCCTGGAAAGTACCTTTACAGGTGTGACTTAACAGTGGGGTGGTTTCTAATACGTTATGCCACCTTCGCATCAGTAGATGGAGCTCCAAGATAAACCGTTCTAGCCCTGAAGAGTTGCACTCGATTAAACATGCAGCTGTTAAGAGGCGACAGTAATTACAAGACTAAAGGATATCCTTAAATAATCACTAGGGATTTATGCATCTTATTCTAAAAACGTTATCGTACATACATAGAGTTTTGGGAGAAAGAAAAAATAATTCATTCTGTGCCTCTCTGCCAGACCTCTCTGGTATGTTTCCAAGTGTTTAGAAGACTGAATGATAGCCAGTCAGACGTGTACTCTTGGTTTCAGTGCTTCATCTTCCACTGCCTATTACAGTCTAGTTTATAGAAACCTGCTTATGATAATGCGCTTTAGTTTTCATCCTCTTAAATTCATTGCATTTTTCCCATATAACATGAACAGTACTGATGCCTATGGTTTCTCCACTTACCACTTTGGCCCTTGGTCTCCCAAATTATGGTCTATATTTAGTGCTATAATAAATTTTCAAAAATCTGACTCTCTGCTTTAGTGCACTTTTCATTATTCTTCAAATTGTTTTGACCTCTACTGTTCTCATATTTGCTAATTGTTCCCACATTTGCTAATTGTTCCCACTGTTTAAATACATAACTTAGAATTTTGGGAAGTGAAAACTGCTGATTGTCTGATTAAAAAAAAATTGCTTTGGGTAAAACAGAAAAAACATCATCAATAAGAATTGTCCCTTTAAGCTGTGACATATATAAAAGATAGCTTTCCATCAGTATTTTTATTATGGCAGCAGTAAAATACAAACTGTCAGAGCACAGATAAATGGTCTTGAAGTTATGAATAAAATGACTGAGGATATGACAGGAATGACAGATTGTTTTATTAGAATTTGAGGTTTGGTAAAATAATTGTCATAGAGATAAAAACTAATTAGAACATAGCAAGAAGATTGCCATGCAGCTTCTTTCCAGGTAACTGAACTTGGGAAGTTAGGAGGCTATGAGAACAGGCCCAGCTTTTTGGACATGAAAGACAAGGTAAGGATTGACTCTTGTAGGAAATCTGGATTAGGTCTGAATTTATGTCCTGTTGTTCACAGCATGAGATTGCGTTTGTCTTGTATTTGGCTGTCTCATAACTTCATGAAGTACCGGTGAAGCCAGGGTTACTATACTAATTTATTAAGACTTTGGCTGCATCCTGTTAATTAAATAAATATTTGCTTCTACTGATGTGTGAGAAATCCGCAGAGAAACATTAGTAATATTATATATTAATGTAAAATGAAATTAATAATGATGTGAGCTAATAGGCTGGGGTTTGTTTTTTGGCTGCAATGGGGAAGGTTTCTTGCTTGTTCTTCCAGCTCAGAAAGAGAGCTAGTAATCTTCAGGCAGGTGATTGAAAGGCGCTAGGACCTAGCACTGTGAGTCCTAGTAATGTGAATTGTTGGAGATGATGAACCATACACCTTGGGGACCTGTTTCCGTCTTCATTTATATTCCTTCTGGTGATTTTCCCAAGGCTGCACCTCACACTTCATCCCAGTTTACTTTCCTGTATCCTCGGAAGGATGAAACCCAGCTTTGTGAGAAGAGCAGATTGACAGTGCAAATGATTGGACAAAGATTTATCATTAATGTTTCTTGGCAAGGGTGTTCGGTAGTTCTTGAGTGCACAGCTGACAGTGACAGTGGAGATGTTTCCTCTCAGGGGAACAGTGCTGAGATGTAGAGGAAGAGCCCCTTCCTTAGCTTCCTGCTCCACCATGCTGCAGGCTCTACTGCAGGCTTGCAGGAAAATGCAGATTTGTAGCGTTCTACGAGTCTCTGCTGCAAAATGGTTGTGCTTTAGGAGACCAGCTTCCCCCCTTGCCACTGACCTTGGTGGATGCTGGAGACTCTGTACCTACAAAAAGTTGGCCAAAAGCTATGTTTGCTAGAGTTTTGCAGTGGAAATTTTCTCTGAGGTTCTGCAGAGTTCCCCTGCTGCGACCTACATGCAATATTTATGAAAAATTTTGGCTGAGCTTGTGACATCTTGTAAATCCCCAGAGAGCTGCATGCAGGATTTCCACTGACGCCACTTGAAGTTAACTTTCACCCAAGTCCTTGACTATCTACAGAAAAAGGACCTCTAAGGGGAAGCCTTTAAAGAAAGGAAATTAATTAGAGGGAAAAAGCAAAACACCTTCTGCTGTTCCAAGATTCATTCCATGTAACTGTAGCCCTTGGTGCTCAGAGCAGTAACTTTAATCAGAACTATGGCTGATTTTGTTAGCTATATTTTGTACTGTGGTCCAGCTTTGCTATTAAAACCCACTTTTCTGTTATGCCTTGGAGGAGAGATGGCTCTGTTGGGAATAACACAAAACATGTATATTGGATTTCTTTTTTTAAAAAAGATGTTAAAATAGCAACCTTGTCACAGAGCACTGGCTGGGGAGCAGCTTGAGGAAGCTAATAGCCCTTGGCCTTGCTTTCAGTGATCCAGTCTCACAGGTGGTTGTCAGTCTCTTGGAAATAGTTGTGGTGTTGATTGTTATTTTTAATCATTATGGTAAACATTGTATGTTAGATGAGAGCTAAGTATGCCTTTTCAGTTAAATATCAAAAATACATTAATGGTGACATTTCTATCTTTTAAAATCCTCTGGAATTTTTTGAAAGAAAAGAAAGGACAGACATGCATATGACAAAGTTTAAGCAGAGATGCCATAAGATTTTGGTAAGAAACAGCTATGGAACACAACCTGAATTTTAAAGCCAACACAGATGTAAAAGAATTTGACCATGATATCGATGATCAGAGGTAGTTCAGTCTCATATGCGTACTGAACAGCACCTGCAGGGAGAAAAGTAGATAGTGAAATATTTTCTAGGTAAAACATTTCATTATTTCAAGTCGAATCTGGTTGCATGAAGTGGAGAAATCTTCTGCAAAGATACTGAGTGTTCATTTTTTTCATTGCTCCGCCTGCCCCGAGGCCATACCTGTCCAGAATTTTAAACAAGCATTCCCAGGCAAAAGTGTTAAAATCAACTACAGCTTATTTGTTTTCCCTTGAGTAGGTGAAGTTTGCTCACAGTCACTGACATTTCTGGTAGCTTGCTCTCATATTTGTTAATGTGAATAAAAAATATAGTACTGAGCCAAAATGTAGTAGCAACAGGAGGGAGAGGCTGTGGGGAGGGAACCTGTCTGCTACTGATAGAAGAAAAATTACACTATATACCATATCCTTTCTTTTGCACCCTATCAGCAAGACCCACAGGACCTTGCCAGAAGGTAAGAGAGGCAAAGAGCTGCAGCACAAAACTGCATAACAGAACCATCCCTCCCTCTTAATGCTTTGTCTTTCTTCAGCCTCTGCCTGGGAATCTTGGAGCCCTCTGATCATTTCCTCATTTATCATCTTTCAGGACTGCAATCTCTCCCTGGGAGGGTTTCAAAGGAATTAGGGAAGAGCAAAGAAATATGGAAACAAATCTAACAAGAGAATTCTAGCTCCATAAACTGATTGCTGGCCTAAGCTTTAACTGGAATTTCAAGGCAAATGTTAATGGTCTGATAAGACTTATAGTCATGGGAATTTTTTTTTAATAGAAATTGCTTCGATAATACAGTGAATGATTCAGGAAATGATCCACTTTAGACTAAAACTTCAAAGATAGACAGGCTAGGCTCATTTACTGGAGAAACCACCCATGTAAAATAATATGCTTGAAATCTCTCTGACCAAGGAGACAGCTTATTTCAGAGATAGTCATCCAAGACCTCAGCTACTGAAAATCAGCATATCTTGACTGACTGAATCCTGTGAAAACATAACTGGGTAGTGAGTCCCCTCTACTCCAGTTCTGGGAAGGAGGTAAGGATGGGCCCAGTTCTTCTGGCAAAGTGGAGAGAAGCTGTTACAAGTAGAACTCTACAGTAGTGACATAATGAAAGAGAAATAAATTTGTCTGTCAAAGGATTCAAAACAGTTTGGAACAATAAAAAAAATGCAATATAGCTGCTCATTTTCAAAAATGTGTCACAAAAAGGGTGATCAAAAGCTCCATCCCACTTTGCAGTACAAAAGATTAAGTAAAATGATACCATTTTCAGAGGAAAATTGTAGAGAGAAAAAAGCAAAAGACCTCAGCTCTCACTCTGCAGAGTAATTACTAAGAGATACCTAGTCAATACCTTTGTTCTGTCAGAGATCATGATAACATATAAAAAGATAAAGCCAGACAGTCTGTTTGGCTAGACATCATTAATATAAACCCCATAATTTAGAAACTACCTCTTCAGATAGAAATCTGCTAATGAACCATGATTCAGTTATATTCCTAATCAGGAGGATGTCTTTCAAGCTGTATTCTAACTGGGCAGTATTTTATTGCATATGTCCCAGAGACCAATACAACATTATGTATACAGCTATGCTATAGATAATGACTCTACTGTACAAAAATGCTTAATTCAATTCTGAAGAGCAAAATAGCTTATGTTCTGTTTGTTTCAGTAAAAAGCCAAACTGGATGATTTATAGGACCTCTCTAAAATGGAGTTGTACAAGGAAGAGAGCAGGGCAATTTTAAGTCTGGGCGGCAGCAGATCTCTCTACGGTTAGATCAGTGAAGAAATTGGTAAATTGGTGCCTAATCTGATTTTGCAGCATGTCAGTCACAGTATGCTAATACCTCAGTCTTTAGAGGGCCTCCACCAGAGATTTGGCCCACTTAACTTAGCTAGAAGGTCTGGAAAAGGTGAAGTCCTATCAGTAAAACCCAGAGATGGCTGGGAAGCATAAACTGATCCACTAATAGAAGGCAGGACTTTGTAACAATCTTCTCTCATCATAGCCACATGGGTCTACTCTAGGCGGTTTTTTTTACTAGCTCTGAACTCTGCATTAAAATCTTCACTGCCTGAGTTTAAATTAAATCCTATCCCTCCTTGCAAAGAGAAAATACAGAGGAAATCCTAAAGCAAAAATATTCATATGGTTCAGAGTCAGAATAGACTCCAACCTCTGCACCAGGCTTCAAACAGTGAACTACTATTTTAATAAATAGAATTTTACAGAGAGATCAGTAAAAAGCTTTCACAAAGATTCTCTTTTGCTTCTGATCTAAGCAGGCAAGCTATTTCATGTCAGTGAGAGAAGAATCATTGTATCAGAATCTTAATATTAGGGCTTAATTGACATCAGACCATTTATCAGTCCAGGCTTCTCCCCAAAGATATCTGGTTATATCTTTGTCCATTAAAGATTAAAAAGAATGTGTGCAAGACTGAGAAAAAAACCCTCTTTGTTTATGTCTGTGAAGACCTTTTGTTGCCAGATACTTTGGAGCATCTTACTTTTTAGGCTCTTTCCTGATGGCTTGAATTCTGATTACTTACCCTCAGGAAGTCAGTGTGATATTAGTTCCACTGATCTTGTTGACTTTGCTTTCATGTGCAGTGGCTAACGCTGGGGAAAAGCAGAGAAGATGGAGTCATTATGGATTCTGAAAGAAGTAAAAACAAACATCCACCACAGAGCACTTCGAAGAACGTAGGAGACCCTGCAGCACAGTTCTGCCATAACAACCCACTCATCCCCACAAGCTTTATCTTTCTGAGTGGAAAATTTGCATGGCAATACAGACAAGTTTGTGTGAGAGCTGCACACTAAGCCTGTGGGTATAGGCAAGTAAGCCAGTGCTTTCCAGCAAAAGACAACTAGGAAATAAATGCACAGTGCTGGACAGAAAACCTTGATGGATTCCAGTTCCCTGATTTACCCAGTCTTGAGGGAAATTTCACTCCCAGTAAGCATTAGCCTCTGTCCTCATGTACTCAGTCCATATTTGAGTTTTATGAATCAGCTGTAGAATGGGCAAAATTTGCAGTTGTGTTTAGATGGTGGAAGCTGCTGATAGGTAGACAGTAAATTTCTTCCAAATGCCTAGGGAAAGGAGATACTTAGTTC
The DNA here is from genome assembly GCA_024611175.1 of Megaceryle torquata. Lineage (NCBI taxonomy): Eukaryota > Metazoa > Chordata > Aves > Coraciiformes > Cerylidae > Megaceryle > Megaceryle torquata. The sequence continues at coordinate 38,320 of JANIJG010019108.1, forward strand.
CAGTGGAAGTCAGGCAGATCTTTTGTACAACATTGGATACATACCTCTGTGTTGTGAAATAGTTTTGAAAGTCTGACACTTGTTCTGTTCAGCTCAGCCGCTGATGCCTGTGTTCTAAACACTGCAGCTCCCAGGTTGGATGCAGTAAAATCTAAGTTAATCAAAGCTGATTAATCAATTGTCCATCAGGAAATACAAAGCACACACACTCCCTTCAATTCCCACATGCCTCCTATCAGATCCACAGGAAGCATGGCACATACTTATCTACATGTCTTCCCATACATAAATTTAAGTTATAAGGACATAGCTTGTGCTCATGGAGATAGATGTCTTGGATTTTGCTCCTTTATTATGCCCTAGGATGTAGCAAATTTGATCTTTTTCATCTGTGAGCTCAGTACCACAACTCCTTATTATAGAACTGTTCATCTTTCCTGAAGCATCCAGAGATTTCCTGGCATGAGTAGGTTCCTGTCTGTGATGTTTTTTTACAAATGGAGGCTGCTTTGTATTGCAGAATAAATTCTGTTTCATCTTTTTCCTTCTTCAGCTTGTTATTATATATGGTAGAATGCTTAGATAGAATGCAAGGGAGAGAAGAAGAGCTCTGATGCTTAGGGAAGAGCATGCAGATGACCTTCATTTTGCAGATCTCCAGGGTATCAATTGCATGAAAAGCAAAGATTTTGCAGCAAAAAACATGTCATACAAGACTTACATATAAATGGAACCATAGGTGAACAGTCCAAAAGTTATTAGTGTTCCCTACATAATGCTGAAAAGCTAAGGCACTGCTGCTGGAAAAACAGCAAGGGAAGTCAGAGAGGAAAAACGCACTCACACATCTATGCATATTTCAGATGGTGGAACTGGAATATCTTATTCATAGCTCATGCTAGTAATTGCTATTTTACAGCACTGCAGACTACACTGGCATCTGCACTGATGCATTTGCACACTGATAGCTTTGCACCCATGTCCTCTCAAAGCCACATTTCCCCCACAATCTAATATTGCAAAGCAGAGACTTGCCAAGCTGTGCTAATACATTGCCCTGCAAACTCAGATGCTGACAGTTGTATGACCCATTGATGATCTTATTGACTAAATGCCATGTTAAGAGATTGAGTACTGATTTGAGAGAACCAGAAGATGAAACCAGGGGTCTAGTCTTTGATACTTGTATTTGACAGCTGGATACAGATCCTATCACAAAATCTCTGTTTTAAAAGATAACAACATCTACCAGTGAAGCAAAAAAACCACCAAAAGACAGGGGCAGAACTTCATGTGAGAGGAGAAAGGTGAAGCAAAGACAATAAAATATTTTGCCTGGCTAACATGCAGATGCAGAATAATTGGATTTTAATTCAGAATGGCACCTCTAAACCCAGGACTAAGTGATCAGGTATTTTGGGGGCTGCTTTTTTCCATCGCAGCCTGTCAGAAGGTCTGAAGCAGGCGTGCAGGTGCATGGTCATCCCTACCACTGCAGATACAGCAGGCATGAGGGAGAAACAGCATTTGTCTTGACTTGTTAGTAAATACTAACCCTTCCCTATCTGGCAGGGTTCCTCTGCTGAATCTAACAGGAATATTTTCACTTCCTCTGAGACGTGATTTAAGGCTCCTGCAGAATTCAGAACAGCTGTGCAATGTGAAAAAGAGAAGGGACTCTACAAAATGGAAGGGAAGGGTAGAGTAAGTGAAAATAAAGCCGAGTGGGGTGATAGGAATGTAAAGAGGTGCAAGCGTGACCCTTGCTAAAGCTGCAGTCCAGAACTTAAGAATTTCTACATATGTTTTCCCTTGTATTTTGTGGTCTTTTAACCAACTCCAGATCTGGGGTTAGAATCAATAGAGCTTCTTTTTACCAGTTTCCCAGTGTATAAACACTACTGGTACTAAGAACCAGAAATGAAGGACATAATAATGTTGTTGTTCTCTTCACAGAGGAAGGCTCTGCACCACTGCAGAGAGCCTGTCAGTCTACTCAAGGTGGTTTGTAAAGAGATGTTATATGGTGTCAGCATAGCTGCATATCAGGAATAGAAGGATGGAGTCAATTATTGAGACAGACAGGAAAAATTTGCTTGAAGAACTAACTTAACTAGCCAGTTAGAATTTGTTATATGGCAGATACACAAGACCGAAAGAAAATCTGGACGAATACTGATAAATTGCTAATGTAAGGATTTTTTGATGAGCATTCTGGATCCCATGTCCTCTACCTTATCCCACATATTAGAGTGTTCTATCTCCCAGTGAAAGACCCACAGAAAACAAATCCAGAGATGAAGAAACTTTGCCAAAGAAGGACTCATCAACTTATATGGAGAGGCTTTGTAATGAATGAAGCTCTTTAGCAAATACAGTACATGCTTTCCTGCCCCTGCCCTGGACAGCTTCTTTAGAAGGAGCTATTAAAGACGAAGATGATGCCTTATTATTTTCAAATGGAGATATATTTTTCTTAAATGGGGCATATAGTTCACAGACAATGTTATTATTAAGTTATTATATGTCTCATCAAATTTATAGTTTTTAGTAGCAAGTGTGCAAGTAAAGAACTGCAGTAGGGCAATTCTTTGCAAAATAAAGCAACTAAAACAAACCAAAAAATTGCAGTGTTGCATTGCACCTCCTAAAGGGTCCTGTCACTGTGGTTATAGCAGCCAGGTGGGACTGCACAACACCTAGAGCTCCATTTGAGCTTTTAGTATTCTTCTGCTCTGGCACAACAGCAGTCTTGGAGCACAGCCATTTCAGACATCCATGGCACTGACTATGAGGAGAGACACTGAGTGGCAGGGAGGCAGTTGCTAAATAAATCCCCAGATTGGTTTCCCTAACCAGTCCCTCCGTGGGAAATACACTCATACTGTAAGGGTGAACTTCTTGGAACTTCCTTGTACTAGCTTCTTTTCACCAGCCTTTCTGTAAAACAAAATAAAAATGACAGTCAGCCTAGCCCAGTGTTAGAAATTAGTATGGCTGAAGATACAATGTTTTCTAAAAATTAAAGAGGAGAATAACTAGAAAAGCTACTCACCAGTCTTGTCTATGCTTTTTGCCTCCAAACGAGCTTAATGTCCTTTATTAAGTTCTTCGTGTAGTGAGATAGAGACACTAGAGAAAGAGAGAAGAATTGAAAAATTATTCCAGTTGTGACACACTGGTAGCTGATAAATCAGTCCATGAGGAGCAGAACCACAGATGTACAGCGCAAAGCAATGTATGCTACAGTGCATCTGAAATTGCATTATTAGTGAGTAGATTTGGCTGTGTTCTGCACAGCAGAGCCTGAAACAGTCAAAAATTTGTTGTAATTATTCTCTGTTTTAGGAGTAGCCATTAAATATTCTGTGAGTTTTAACAAGCAGTATTCTGTGAAGGTAACATCCTTCAATAGTGAGGGGTGTGGGAAAGACTTAACTATTCATAAGCCATGTAACAAAGGCACAAGTGGCCTACAATCCATACAGCTTTTAATTTGGTGTCCCTCTCTGCTGATTTCTGGTGTGAGCTTCAAAAAGCCATGACAGGTTGTCCTAAGAAACCCTTCTTTGACTAGCTGGAGCAATTCCTCCTGGAGGTGCTCACATTTACTCCTATCTGCCTCATCTGAGAAGCCTGAATTCTCTGAGGTTGGAGCACTTACGGTGTCTACATGCTTCGCTTCCCATGGCGGGCCCTGATCTCAGCAGGGACTTGATGTGTCACTGATAATGAAAACTGCAGCCACTAGCTTTGGTGAGTGTAAGTGGGAATTGTCTGACCTTGTTTCATCTCAAGTCAGGGGTGATAGTCGGTACTTTCCTTAAACATATGTGATACAAGTCAGAAGCAAGTGGTAATATGAATTTACTTTCCTTCTGGGATAAGCCTTGATTTTTCTTTTCTCATGAGAAGCATGTTTAACAAAATACAGATTTCTAAATTGTGTGTAACAAGCTGCTGCAAAAACTCCTTGAACTTCAGTTTCCAATAAAAATAAGAGGCTGATTTTACTGAGACAGACTCGCATGCCTGGAATTTCCAGGGACTCCGTCCCTCTTGCTGAATTTTGCATCCCCTTTTCACCACTTTATCTTAAGGTTGGACTGAGTACTGCTGGAATGGTCTGGGGAGAGTTTGTCTGTGCACAGTGATTTTACCTGAAAGACCATCATGTCAGCACATCATTTGCAAATGTTACTGCAACAGGAATGCCTTGAAAAGTGCTCATCAGTATGCATACAGTAGCTGCTGTGCACAAATATGTATGAAATTTTGATCATTTGTATTGAAGTGGTGCTCCTGAATATAAATTAGGAGGCTTCTAAATATATCAAATTTCAGTGAAATGGGAACCAAGTAAATACTGCATTTTTAAATTAGAGTTGTCTTCCATTTTAAAAAGGGAAACCTGATGTTAGTTGGTCCTTCAGGCTAGCTAGAGCCCTTTAGGGAATGGAAAAAACATTATTAAAATAACAGAGACATTTAAATTTGGAAAATAATTGCTTAGGCATAAGCAAGGCTTTTATCATGTATGCAAAGCTTTTAAATCTTTAGATGTTGTTGAGGTGTGGCAAATAGGACACAAAAATGCTTTCCCGTGCAATACCTTTCTATTATCTGACCAGGGAATAAATTCTCAAATTAATTGATTGTCCTAAACAAATAAACAAACCCTAAAGAGCAAGAGGATGTACTGTACCTGGTTCCAGCTACCACTTGTGAGGAGTTAGTCTTTAACAGCTGCTTGGTATGTCAGCTCTCTGAAAACCATTAAACCATTGGATGTCTTCATCTTCCCCCAACATTAAAGAAGAGAGAATTCCTTTTATCAGAGCTGTAGAAAAGCCAACATCAACATTTCCTCAATTCCCTTTGCACAGGAGCTGATGTGCGTCTTCCCTTTGCATTGTCAGCTGTAATTCTGCCAGCAGCTCTTCATGCAGTCAATACAGAACCCCACATAGGGAAGACACCAGTAATTTTTTCTTGCTTTTTCACACCTCATCCAGAAAATCCTCTTTAATTAACTCTCTCTCTGTCAGAGGCTTTTAATTCAACAAGTGACAAACACTTGGATCAACAGTGCTATCGTTCAGGTTTGCAAACAGCACACTTATTTATGGTTTTGAGACAAAGTTTTTCTATAATGAAAATCCTGAGAATTATCTAACAAGTGCTTCTCCCTATTCAGGAGCTCTTATTGCCTTCATTCCAAATTGCACTTGAACAGCAAATCTGCAATGTGATATGACTTGCAGTGTTCAGTCATGCTCTATAGCTTCTGTGCATTTTCCTTGTACAAGAAATGCATAGTATGTTAGTGCTGCACGTGTTCAAATCACCAAGATGTAAATATTTGATTAGTTACCTGTGCATCTTAATCAAGTCTATGCTTAACAGATAAAATAGCTATGCTTTGACTGTGGAAAGAAGAGAATGCACTGAATAGTAAAAGGAATAATGGGAAAACATGTCGAAACTTCAAAATTAGTTGGGAGTAGCAGTTTGGAAGGCAGTACATTACTGGTAGATTATTATCTTACTCTCCAGAGTAACACTGATACAACTGTGAAATAGAGTTACTATCTTTGTGGTGAAACTAAAAAATAGTGTAGTGTGATTTGAAGTGCATTAGGCATGCTGTACAGTACTCTGTCCTGCTGCTGTAATACAATTTGGATTGTGTACAAGCAGGGCTTCTCAAAAATAGCTATTGCTTTTTAGTGTTTCCTCTTTCTAGAAGCACAAAAGATGTTGAGCATCCATAGAAGCTCAACATGGGAACACAAACACTAATAAATACAACTGTAGTTATCCTGACAGTCTCAGATACAGCCCATGGATTTGCTGAAGACAATACTCTGCTTTCAGCCATATTCCATATTCCATCCAGGAAGAAGGGGGAGTGGATATATTTTCATGCTCCACTGGGTCCACACTTCCCTCTTACACTGCATGTTATCGTTGTCATCTATAAGTGTTTTGTCACCTATATGTGTTTTCTCTTAACTTCCTGCAAACTCACTGGTCCTGACCATATTGTTTGTTGTTCACGTATCATGCCATATGTGCTGCCACATGCCTGTACTGCACACTAAGCAATGCATATTTGTATTCTGATACCTCCAACGTGCCCCTGTTTTAGCATTCAGCTGAGAAATTACAGCAAAAGGAAGCTTCTCATTTTTGGTTGCCTCAGAAATCTAGTTGTCTAGGTATAATTAATAATAAAAAAATCAATTAAGTCACAGCTCTCTACCAACAACTTTGACATGACAAATAGTTTTGAACTGTATAGAGAAGAGAGAAATTAGTGCTATCTTATGTATTTTCCACTGTCCTTCCAAATGACCTTCATCAGATTTCTGAATAGCTGTCCATATCAGTTATATTGCAGACTGTCTTTTTGACCTAACATCTTCATCTTATCCCCACAACAGCAAGTTACAAACTATGATTCTGACAAACATTCTGCCCTGGCTGCCAGTGCAAACATGGCACCTGAGATGACTCCTTATTTCATTGGTGTAAGTGGAGCAACTCCACTGAACCTAATGAAAAGATGTGAGTGCAAAAGTTGTGCTATATTAGAAGTGGTCTGAGAGCACTGTAAAAAACATAAAGCAACTTTTTCTTGACCTGATACACCTCCTTAAGCTCATCTTCTGCTGTATACTAATGTGTAGCTGTGCCTTTCAAACAGTGTCATTTCCAAACAACAGTCCTTTTTTTATGATGTGAAAAAGAATTTTCAAAAGTATTCACTCTCTTTCATGACAGGGACACTTATTTCTGGCATGAACCAGACTTCAAATAAGACCTTACCTGCTTCTCTGAGGATTTAACAAGCTGCAATTGAAAACAATTTTTGTTGCTGTTGTTGTTATTAGACTTCTGCAAATCAATGGGGCTGAGTTCTGATGCTAAGTATCTGGTCTGTGTGATTTTTAATTTCCCAATATTTTATGACAATATATTTTCCCTTCCTAGTTGGAATATGTGGTTAGAATAAAAATTAGGAGCCTTTCAAAAGGTGAATTATTTTGAGTGGGTGAAAATCATTCCTCTAAGAGACAAGTACTTATAAGTGCAAATTCTAGACATGCCCTATTGAAAATTAGGAAACACTGCAGACACTTTGTGCTAGCCCTAGGAGGGCCTCTGATATGTGTTTCTACATGCTTTTTTTCTTTAATGATGATAATATTTGTACAATCAGTAAGCATATATAAGCAGAGAAGACTTTGGAAAAAAATAACACTTCAGTGGAATGGCACTGGCAGCTGACATAGTTAATGTTTTATTGATAAGATGCAGGTCTTGCTGACTACTACACATATCCTTTACTTCATTTTCTTTTCAGGCAGCAAGAAATCTATCATTCACATTTTTCTTTTAGCCTACATCTGTCTTAGGCAGCATTCTCAATGTATAGTACTGTAATAGCACCATTTCTCATACTATTAAGCTGATGACTAAAAGCCTGATCCTGCTGTTCAAGCCCTCTCAGTAGTCAGAGGGGTCGCAGAAAATTTTGGTGGTGCATGAGCTCCTGAGACTCTTGAGTTAGGAAGGGAAAACTGTTGATAATCTGCAAAAGCAATCATTTTTTTACCCTTTCCCCCTTCTTCCTTACCACAGTGCAAGAGTGAAGGTGCAGACTGACCAATAATATGTGTGATAGAAATGTTCAGCGTCTGATTTTGCATGGTTTGAGCTGAATGTTGGCCTCAAAGTCCAATTCCTTTGGTGCAGGGACTGCATCTTTTGCAAAAAAAGCACCCAGGTGAATTGCCAAGTCAAGACTTTAAAAAAAAAAAAGATCTGTCCCTGCTCCTAGATTTCTATTTGAATCGATACATTGTCATGTTTGGAAATTCTAGGAAAGTTTAGTTACAAGTTTTGCTTTTCTATTGCAGGTGTAACTTATCAGAAAGTGATATTTTAAAGCAGGTCAGTAAAACTTTGATCTCAGATTTTCAAATATAGCTATCTTTTGCCTGATATACAGTAACTTAGAGAGTATGATTTACAGACCGTGCATCCTCAGCACTTTATGAAGGCAAAGTCCCTCGCTCTCGTCTTTCAAGCTGAATGTTCAAAAAGAAAAGCATCCCAAAACATCAGACGCATTTTGGAAGTCAAAGTGAATCTTTGCTATAGCATATTTGGTGTCACTTTGATTTTCTTTTTTTCTTTTCAGGCTTAAGATACAGAAATTACCAAGTCTCTCTTTCAGCCCATGTATGTGGAGTAGAATAGGTGGTCCTATAAAAAGAATTCTCATGTTTATTTTCATTATTTTCATAAGGTCAATCTATTTAGGTCTTTGAAAATAATCATTCAGCAGCATTAGACGTTCTCCATGTAGCAAGTCTGTTCCATTACACCAAACTGAAGCACCCAGCCTGAAGGAAAATGCCTCATCAAACTGTCATCTGCATCTTTCAGACTTCACACCTGCTTGGAGTCAAGACAGTTTTCTATTCACAGACTTTCCCCCTTATTACACTGGCCAAAGCAATTCTTAACAGTAGTACTGAGCTGCAACAGCAGGTAATTCATACTTGTAAATAAAGGACCAGCTTCTACTGAAGCAGATGCCTGCAAAACAACACAGCTCTTACACTGGAACCTTTTCACTGCTAACGCAGACTCAAAGCCAAAGTCTTACTTCCTGCCATAATATCCATTTACTCATCCCTTTATCACCACAGAGCAAAAGTGGTTTTCACCTGTCACAGAACTACTGGAACTTGTCTTCATGTGCCACTAGCATAAGGGTTTCTTTGAATATTTCATGGGAGAGCCATTTGCATGCAGTACATTGTGGACATGCTCCAAACGTTGCTGCACCAGAGGCATACAAATGTATAAGTCTTATAAAATAGGATTTGTTGTGGCTAGTTCTTGATAGGCAGCATATTGGAAAGAGAAAAATAAATGTATTAATTGAAGCCATAGCTGTTCTTTCCTTAAGAGAAATGTGTCTTCTGCCCTCCTTTGGTAGTTCCAGTCAATCCCAACTTTACAGAGACCTTCACATGAAGAATCTCTGACGAGACAAGTGGGAGTGTACATGAACTTAAGGACCGATATGGAGCAACTGCAACATTGCAAATAAAATTTGTCAGACCCTTCATTCCAGAGATGGATCTGTGCATATTAGGGCATTTATAGCTCAGTTTATATCTAATGAAGCAATGGGCAAAAAAAGCAAAGGTCTTTTTGGACACAGAAAGAACTCACATAACCATGTTACAAGACCCATACAAATGCAGGGATTAATGGACAGAAAGGCATATAATTGAAGGACATACTGTACATTTTCAGCATCTTGCTTTTTTTTGCTATCACAGATCCTGTAGCTGGCAGAAATAACCAGCGGTATAATTCATCATTTTGCTGTGTAGTATATACTTTGCTTTTATCTTCTTTCACTGATGTGATATATAAAACATGGTGATTTCTGGATATGTTATTTTCTGTTCAATAAAATATGTCTATCATAGTCTCAAGGTATGTGCAACTTATAAACAACAATTTAAACATAAGGTACCAACATAGTTCAAAATACAACTTCCCAGACAGCAAGGATGATAAATGTTTGTGTTCTCATAAGTTATCTAACTGCCATAAAAAATATTTTGAATCTTTCACTGTCTATTCCCTGCCTATTTGAGCACAACTTCACTATGGAAGTGCACCAGTGGTTCCACTATAGGAACTAAGAGTCAGACTGAAGAGGAGACACTATTACCTCTTCCTCAGGAGAGAAAGAATACACACACCATGGGTTGACGATTGAGCTCTGAGTCAGGAACCCTGCATTATTTCCTCTGGAAAGTTCTCCTACTTGGAAGATCAGAAAAGGTAGTTAAACCCCCTATTATCAGGAAGCTTAAATTTTCCATATGTGAAACCACATGCCTATGTCAAACAGGGCTACTTGATCTGAAAGTGTTGTTTAATAACTTAATTATTTCATTGAGGTATTAGAGAACATAATGATTAAATTTGCAGATTAACACTAGGACTGAAGGGCTGCGAGCATTTTGGAGGATAGGATTAGTATTCAAAACAGCACTTATAAATTAGAGAAATGAACTGAGAAAATGTGGAGACAACTTAATAAGAACAAGTGCAACACAGGTAGGAATTATCGCTACAGCATCAGAAAAACAGGTTTGCTGGCGAGAGAGAGTTCTGCAGAAAGATGTCTGGAGGACTTCAATGGATCATAAATCGAACTTCAGTCAACATTGCTGTACCATGGTGCAAATAACAAACACCATTTGAGCTTTCCAAACTGAAGCACACAAGGTAAGGGATAAAAATGCTCTGTGCTTCAACTCCACTGGAACAATCTGCCCCATCTGGCAGATTGCACTCAAGAAAGATTTGGACCATCTAGTCCTCAATGAATCATAAAATCAATGATGGTAGCTACAAGGATCATAGGTCTGAAAAAACAGGGCTTTCAAGTAAGACTGAAGAAATTGGAATAGTCCAAGAAACTTCTTTCTTATATCTGTGTTCTGTCAGTATTGTTCTGTTATCATTGGACTTCTAAGGAAATATTTCTAGACAGCAGCATTTAGCTTTTTTTTGCTTACCTACAGTATAATAATATTTACCTCAGTTTTCTTGGGTAAATAGTTAGGAGGGTGTCAAATATTTCCCATTTTTCTAGGCCAATTTGACAGAAAAAAATCAAATATTTCTGTTTATTGTTATCCAGTATGGCTTTAAAGTTGAAATTCACTAAAAATGACTGACTTTGTGGTGGAAATATCAAAGTTGGAATTAGACTTTGTATTTAGCTGCCTCTAATAAAAGAGGTTTCCCATATTTACTTTCAAGTATTGAGCTCAGAAGAAAAAGGAAAATTATTAATGTTGTTAGTATGTGACCTGTTAGCATTTCACAATTATTTTAATTGCTTATTTTATGGTATTGCTTAGATCATTCTGAGATCCACACCAACCAGGGCTCTAGTGATTCTCCTTCTTTCCCAGAAGATAATGGAACTGGCAGTCTTTTACAGACATGAAGGTGGTAGGTGAGAAAAACATGCTTGGACACTAGCACTTAGTTCTCCCTGTTGAACAAACCAAACATTCTTTTTCCTTGATTCATGTCTCAAAACTAAGTACAGACTGAGAAAAAAAAAAAGGAAAAAAAAAGGAACCACAGCTGCTCTCAGTGTGTTAGCTTGCTGATGGTAATTTTCAGAGTAAGAAATTATTATTTTTTTTTTTCAGGAGATATTTTGCAGATATAGGCGAACTCTGCTCCCAGACCATCATAGTCTTTTTGCCTTTGACCATTTGTATCAGCATGGGCATGTGGAAACATCTATGATTGTGCAGCTATGTAATTTTAAAATTCTTTCTATTGGAGGGATATGTGATTCATTTAACTATTTTTTCAAAAACAAGCTGTTTCATCACCAATTCTCTGACACTTATCTGGCATTGGAAGTAACAACCCAAGCAATGTAGAAGGGCTGCAAAGCCAGCTTGTTTCTGTCAGTGTCTACTGATGATCCCCAGCCTCTTCTGTGTTCACCCATGTAGCAGGTATTTTCCCAGCAATTAATTTTCCCAGCCTGATGGAGACTCAACTTTTCTACACAGAAATAGACAATGCCCTTCATTGAGATACTGATGATTTATTTTCAAGGTTAGTTATTAGGGGCATATCTAGCACTTATAGTTAGGATATTTTATTAAGAGCTGACTAAGTCCAAGTTTTCAGATTCAAACAGCTAAGAATGGATAATACTTTGCAGGGTACCTCCAGTAATTACAGCAATTTTCTGAGAATAAAATGCTCTTCCATAAAGTGCATCTGTAATTATTTATCTCATTAATTGGATAATCTGCTTTTATCAGCATGACCATGTGAAAATGCATTTCAACATAGAGATACAATGCTAATGCCTTGTGTGTGTGTTTTTATTAATTTCTCAGCCTTTGAAGTATTAATGTCTTAAGAATGTATATGGGCAGCAAAGATACTAATATAATTTTTTGTCACTACCCGAGGACTAGTGTGCATAACAATATTACCAATGCATCCAGCTTCAGTGTACTATACTGCCTTGGTATCTTTCATGCTGCATTTACATGATGAATATTTCTTTTCCCTTGTAGTCATTTTAGGAAAATTATTCTTTTCTGTTTTGGTCTTTCCCCTTTTTTAAGTCTTTGCTAAACTAACTTAATAATCTTCAAGGACAAAATGAATCTTGGCACCATATTTTGTTTTTTTGTAGCTGAATGAAGTTTGGAAATTTTACATGAGAAATTGCTAGTTCTTCAATTCTTCCATAAGAACATGCTGTTATTTTCAGGGACTTAAGTGAGGCTGACTGGTCTTATTTCCCCAAATCCTCCTTTTTTAGTCTTTTTTATATATGTGTTGTGCCTTTTTCAAATCACTGGGGTCATAGGTCTAGTCCAATTCTTCTCCCAGTGTTTCTGACACAAGAAGTCCTGGGAATCAGGTTGGCAATGACTTGCTATTGATGCCTCACACCAATATGAGGACCCTTTCTGGGATGATCTGGGATTACCCTAATTTTATACGAGACTACAAAAAAAATCTGTTTCTTTATTTTAAATTACAAATAAATTGCACACCTCTGTGTATAAAATAAGGGACTCATGAAACTATTTTTTGCCACGCTTCAGCTGGGGATCTGGCAAAGGCTTACATCCCAGAACAAACTATGTTTTATTCAACCAGCATATGAAAAGGGAGATCAATGTGTATTAGTGCCTGCTGATAGAGGTGATAAGGTATGGAATGAGGCAGCAACACCACTGGAAAAGGATATGCACACCCCAAAAAATTATAGTAAAAGGCAGCTATGTGTGAACTAATTTCTATTCAGACAAGTACGATAGTATGAAGGCAAGTTACTGAATGGAATAGTAATATAGAGAAATGTCTTGGCCAGTTACTGGAGATAAATTGGAAGGAACATGCTTAAACTATGGAGAACAATTTCAAGCAGCTGCGTTTCTTATGTAAGATGTGCTAATGTATTCCAAGGATTTTACAGCTTTCTGTATACATGAAGTAATTTGCTGGGAATAGAAGCCATGGGGGAACCAACAGCTACATAATACCAATGTGAGAAACTACTAAAATTGCTGGAATCACTTTGCCCCAGGGTGCAGAGGAAATGAGACTTCAGCATCAGTGTGTGATATCATGCTCCTTTGGGAGGTAACTGTCCTTAGGTTTTGATTTCAGAGGAGTCAGACCATACCATGAACCTGAGACTATGGACATTTTAAAAACAAATTAGAAGAAATAAGGAATGGGGAAAAGCTCTCTAAGCTTGTGGTTATCTCTGGTTATCATGTAGGTCTCTGAATGTACTCCCTACAGTCTCAAGGAGCTGTGTGGAAGAGTACAGAATCATATTTAGTTGTGCTAACTTAAGCAGAGCAAGCAATTTCAACTCTGATGATAATCAATGATTGGTTCTTAATAATAATCAATAATAATTAAACTATAAAAACTGGAATCTTTACTCAGCTCAATAAACTATTAGCTCGAAAGCTGTGAACCAACGGATTTCTAAGACATTCTGCTTTACACAGTTCTGAGCTCTTATATATGTGAGCAACTCTAAGGCCATCTCAAATAATGTGCATAATCTTAGAACCTGTCTATGGTTCTGTGTGCAGCTCTATGGTATAAAATTGTGCAGGCAGAGCTATGACAAGAGGTAGCATTAGAAACGTGATCATTTTGGTTGGCATACTCAGGGTAGCAAAATCCCCAGTGTTAACACAGCTATTCCAGGAATTTTTTTTTCACTTACTTTATGTTGGTTAACAAGGTTGCATAACTTCCCCTAGAAAAACCAAGCCCCTTCCTTCGGCCACGATCCACTGTTCTTCCAGCAGCACTGCATGCACGCTGGCTTTAGTTAAGGTACAGCTTGAGGCCATATGGGCTCAGGAGAAATGATCCTGTTTCCTACTACTCTTAGGTTTCTGTGTAGAAAGCTTTTATGTGTGTTCTCTGCATAATACATGCCACAAGAAACAGAGTTTGCTGTATAATACTACCTTCTGTGAGCTGCTTACTGGGAAATATGGAAGAGTATTTTGTAGGACACCGGGAAATATTGATAATTACGGATTTCATAGGTCTTGAATTATTCAGGTGTTCTACTTAAAGATACTTCTTTCAATTCAGGATTTTCTCTGCTTCATGAGAAATAAGGTGTATGTGTACACCCCTCCTATTCAATCTGCATGAGAGTAATGAAATCCTTTAGGTTAATT
>JANIJG010019110.1:8903-20966 GCA_024611175.1 Megaceryle torquata
AGGGCCCTTTAGCTCTTGCTCAGCATTGCTCAGCTCCCCTCTCAGGCTGCTCTTCTGCAGCTGCACAGCCCCAGGGCACAGAGATGCTCCAGCCCCCTCAGCATCTTTGTAGCCTCCACTGGACTCTCTCCAGTGGTTCCTTGTTTCTCTTGAACTGGGGAGACCAGAAGTAGCCACAATACTCCAGAGGTGGCCTCACTAGGGCAGAATGGAGGGGAAGCAGAACCTCCCTTGACCTGCTGCCCACACTCTTCATACACCCCAGGGCACCATTGGCCCTCTTTGTCATGAGGGCATGGGTTGGCTCATGGGCAACTTGTCCACCAGGACTACCAGGTCCTTCTCTGTGGAGCTGCTTTCTGGTTAACCCCCAACCTGTACTGGTGCATCTTCTCCAGCCCAAACCTTGAAACCTTGCCAAACTGCAGCTGCAAACCCTACAAGCATCTCTGCAAACCCTGGTGCAATGGCATGGCATCTGTTTGGGATGCCTGTTTAACCATCTCCTCCTCGCTGGGAGGTAGACAAGGCAACAACATCTCGCCCAACATCGTGAGCCAGAGATGTTGGTGGTGCTCTTGGGCAGCTCCTGGCAGCGGCGTGGGATTCCCATGGGCTTCCCAGGGGCAATTTGGGAGCCTCAAACCATGCTTTGCTTTGGGGGACTCAAAAATGGGCTGGCTGGTGATGCTTGCAGACTGCTTCTGAAGAAGGTTCTCCAGATCTCCACTGTCTGCTTCTGTTCCAGACTAAACTTCTACTTAGTTTCTTAGAAATCTTCTCTTATTTTCATCTTTGCATCTCTCTGTGTCCCCTGGCAGAGAGCAACCACTGCCAGGCTGGGCACCCTCCTTAGTCATGTGCTCAAGAAACTGCTGAGGGCAGCTGCCCAGCAGCACAGCTTGGGGTGGTTTATCATCTGTTCTAGATCAAAGCATGTCCTGTTTGCTCTCTAATGTTTGAAATGGCAGTTCCCCATTTACCAAGAAAACAAAGAAACGATTGTGGGAAAAGCCTCATTTTTTGCCTGTTTCTAAATGATTCTCTAAGGTTTACATTTGGGAAGATTCTTCTGTCTCTGCCAAACCCAAACCGCTCCGCGCTGCTGCGGCTACAGGGAGGTGATGCTGGGCAGGGCATGGTCTCCAGGTGGGTGGGTGGCACTGTGGGGATGTGCTGGGGCAGGGTTGGAGGTTACTCACCTTCTTCTCTCTGCCCCACGTGTTTGGCCAGGTGCTGTCTCACAACCTGTACACGGTGCTGTGCATCCCCCACGACCCCGTGGCACTGGAAGAGCATTTCCGCGATGATGACGATGGGCCGGTGTCCAGCCAGGGTTACATGCCCTACCTCAACAAGTACATCCTGGATAAGGTGAGCCCCTTGGCCGTGACCCCAGCCCCAACCTGCTGTGTCTCAGGTATGGACACCATGGTGCCTGGGCTGCTCCCGCAACCCACGGGAGCCCCACGGCTCTGCTCCCCTGGGCTCTTGGAGATCCCCTGCCTTGATGGGTGGAAAAAGGGTTCAGAGGGTTCAGGAGCGCTGAGGGTGGGGAGAGCCTGGCCCAGGCTGCCCCGAGAGGTGGTGGCTGCCCCAGCCCTGGCCCCATTGCAGGGGAGGTTGGCCGGGGCTCTGAGCACCCTGCTCTGGTTGCAGATGGCCCTGCTCCCTGCGGGGTCGTTGGACCTGATGAACTTGAAAGGTCCTGCCCACCCAAACCAGTCTGGGATTCTATAAATGCCAAAATGAGTGAGAAATGCTTAATAGTCAAGGTCTCCTTGGCAAGAATGAAGTCAGCCCTTTCCACCAAGGCTCTGGATAGAGGTGCAACCTCAGCCCACGTTTCCTAAAGGGCTCAGAGAGAGAAATCAGCCCCTTTTTCCTCTCCACCTCTGCTCAAATTTGAGCTGTGACCTCACTGGCAAAGAGGAGGGGAAGGAGGAGGATGAGGTGCCGGAGCAGGAGCAGTAGTTGAGGTGGGCTGGGGTTTCTCCCTTTCTTTCCGCGCAGCTCAAAGGCACCTTTGTTCGGCGCAGTGAGACTTTGCGGCTGGGTGCTCGTTTCCTCCAGGCATGTGAGGAGAGGAAAAATGACTGACAACCTTCTTCCACCCTGTGCTGGAAGCTGGGGGGGGGCAGAGCTGGGTGCAGTAACCCTTCTCTTCCTTCCCCTGCTGCTTCCCTGGGGCTGAGCTGTGCCTCTCCCCAGCACGCTGAGCTCCAGGCCCATCCCTGTGCTGTTCGTTGCCTTGGCCTGAGCTGGTCAGAAGCTCCTCAGCCTGGTCCAGGGATGCTCATCTCACCTCTGGGGATCTGGTCTGCAGTGAGGGAAGGCAGAGCCTTCAGCCCAGCCCAACGTCCCTGTCAGAGAGCAGGCAAAATCCTTCCAATTTCCCATGTGGTTAATCATAGAACCCCAGGTTGGAAGGGACCTCATCTGGTCCAAGCTTTCTTGAGAAAAGCCTGGTTGGTCAAAGACAACCTTGGAACCCTCTTCTTCTGGTTTTGCCATGGCTAATAAAACCCCAAAGGCAGCCTGAGAAGGGGAAGTGGGTTTTCCTAGTAAGAGGAACTTTCAGCTTTCCACCACCCAATGGTTTTCCTCCGTCTGTGCGGCTGCAGGCTGCAGTTTGTCCTTCTGCTGGCTCACGTAGCTGGGATGGAGAGGACAGATGCGGCCAAGCTCCTTTGGTCCCCATCACAGGTCACCAATGCCACACCAGAATTGCCACATGAAGCAGCTTGTGATGCTGGGCAAGTGGTCACAGAAGCTCATGGACAGGCAGCGGGGCTGAGGTTGACGCAGGTGACATTCCTGCCTCAGCAACTGCCTGCCCATGGGCCAATGCTTCCCTTCACTGAGCTCCAGTTCCAGTTTATGCTCAACTGGGATAAGGAGAATGACCTAAAGCCGTGGTAGCACTGGGGAGGTGGGCTTGGGAGAGCACCACACAATGCTGCTGGCTCCTGCTGGTGCTCCAAAGCCCATGAGGATGTGGCTGAGCTGCCATGGCCATACTGTGGTCCCCAGGCCCTGCAGTGGTCTCTGCTGGCCAGGATGCCTTGCTGAGGGGACACGTACTCTGGCATCATCGGTCTGTGACCACATACACTCTAGTTGTGGGTCCCACAATCACCCTGTGCTTCTCACCAGCAAGGACAGGAGATTTTAGGCATGAGGGTTCCTTCCCCCCTCCATAGCCCAGCAGCACCATGCTCACCCCACTGCCTTCTGCCCACAGGTGGAGGAAGGTTCTTTTGTCAAAGAAAACTTCGATGAGCTCTGCTGGACCCTGACAGCGAAGAAGAATTACAAGCCTGACCGGAACGGGAATAGTGCTGTATCCCACCAAGATGCCTTCAAGCTCTGGTGTCTCTTCAACTTTCTGTCTGAAGACAAATACCCTCTTGTCATGGTGCCAGATGAGGTAGGACCTGCCTCTTCCCCCACCCCGTCCCCTCAGGGCTCTGTGCGCTGGCAGAGCCCCGTCTGGGGATGAGACATCCTGCTATCGCTTCCTGGCATGTCCCACCACATCCTGCAAGATGTGGTGCTCCAGAGAGAGCAGGCCAGGGGTGGGAGGAGGGGGCTGTCTGCCCTGGGCACCCCCTGCTATGCCCACAGCCACCCCTGCTGCCCAGGGAGGCAGCTGGGAGGACCTGTCCAAAATGCTCTCAAGTACAGATGTCTTGGAGGATGAGGTGTGGGCTGGTCCACAGTGCTCTTCCTTGGTCCAAGCCTACGTCAACGAGCTCTTTAGCCTGCTGTGAAATGAATGTGCCAATTCTCAGAGCCCCAGCCAAGAAGCATCCACAACATCCCCAGCCCTCCAAGGGCTGGTCCCTTGCCTGAAGCCCTTGCATCTCACCCAAGGGATGGGTTGAGCTCATTGTTGGAGGAGGACTCCTGATTTTCATGGGGGAGAAAGAGAAGATGATAAGAAAACCTTAAAGTCTGGTGCAATGGGATGTTGCTGCCCATGAAATCACTGTCAGTCTGGCCAGGGCTGTGTCCCTCATGCTGCTCTCATCCTGTGCCACCAGGAAGGTGGTGGCAGAGCAGACCGTGCAACCGTGCCCGCTGCCACCACATGCTCACACCCTGCCCAGCATTTGGAGAGTTAAGAGCGAGGCTGCCCCGGCTGCCCTGCAAAGCTGCTGCTGTAATCTCCAAATCTCCAAATTCCACTCTGCATTTGGAGAGGAAGGTTCTCCAGGGAGTCAGATCAAACACCCACCAGAAAGTGGGCAGATCTGGGGAGGGAGGGACAAGCTCTGCGGCTGAGAGCGGCCTTGCCAGGAGGACATCAGTTGGGCAAGAAGCTGCCATCTGCTGCTACACCATCAACCTCCCAAGATCAGCAGAAAAGCCAGAAAAACAAAAGAAACCAAACCCCAGCTGAGGGCACAAAAAGACGAGCAGCTCCGTGCTGCGCAGGCGTAGGAGGGCGACCGCACTTCCTGCTCCCCAGAGAGGTGTTTCCTGTTCCCCAAACCATGACAAACTGAATCATCTTTCTACTTTCTACAGGGCTGAGCTTAAAAAAACCCCAACAACCTAAACAAGCTAAATGATATTAAATTCTACCCCTTCTCCTGCTGGGTGTGGGGACTCTGTTGTGTCTCCCCTTTCCTGGTGGCTCCACCCACCTGCCTTGGTCCTCAGATGGTGGGTAGAGGAGAGCTGGCAGCAAAACCTCACCTGAAATAAGTCTTCCTGACAACATGTCACCCATTTAAGCACTTTTTTTAAAGCCATTTACTTGTAGTTTTGAAATTCTGCTCATCTCCTCCATAGGGTCTTCTTCCCCTGCTCCTCCCCAGTGTTTTTACGACATCAGCTGGGAATCAGAGGGGTGCTGAGGTCAGGGCCACGGTTGGAGACACCTGCTTTGTGAGCTGTGTCGGGACAGCAGTGTTGGGCTGTTCTCCCTCAGGCACTTGACTTCTGCAGAGTCCTCTCACTCTGCAAACAAACAAGCCCAAAACAGCTCAGCTTTGTGGTAAAAAAGAAGAACCTTCCAGTAGTAGTCAAGCTCTAACCCAGTGTCAACCTCCTGAGCCTGTCTGCTGCCTGGAACACCTTGACCATCAACCATCACAAGGGGTGAAACCTCTGGGTTAAGGGTCTGGCATCTCCAGGCTGGAAAGAGACATGGTCTTGGACTCTCCAAAATGGATCAGCGGGGCAGGGATGGCTCTGACCTCTCCCCATTGTTGACTTTGCTGTCCCCACAGGTGGAGTACCTGCTGAAGAAGATCTGCACAGCCATGAATGTGGAGCTGAACTCCTGTGAGCTGGATGACTACCTGTCCCAGGAGCCCCAGGGGCAGGGGGGACTGACGGTCTGGCAGTTCTTGGACATGGTGAACTCGGGGCGATTCCTGCGCGGCATCGAGCAGGAGGCCATCAGCATGGCTGTGGAGGAGGTGTACCAAGAGGTCATCGAGGATGTCCTCAAACAGGTAAGGAGCCCGGATATCCTGAGGCACAAGGAGCCCACATACCCTGGGGCACAAACACCAACCTGTTCCCACCCCATTTTTGATCCCCGTGGCTCTTGGGCACAGGGCTACCTCTGGAAGAAGGGCCAGCTGAGGAGGAACTGGTCAGAGCGGTGGTTCACACTGAAGCCCAGTGCCCTGTCCTACTACATGAGTGAGGAACGGAAGGAGAAGAAGGGGAGCATCATGCTGGACAAGCACTGCTGTGTGGAGGTACGGCCGGGCCCTGCCCGGCCTGGGGACAGGAGACCCAAGAGATCCCCTTCAGACCCCAGGAAGGAGAACCCAAGAATGCACAATTTCACATCCCTGAGCATGGAGAGTTGGTGCTACAGCTGAAGGAAGTGGGGGTGGGGTGGGGTACGGGGGTGTCACACCATCCCGTGTCCTCTGCCCGCAGGTGCTGCCCGACCGGGACGGGAAGAGGTGCATGTTCTGCGTGAAGACCTCCTCCCGCACCTACGAGATGAGCGCCTCCGACACCCGGCAGCGCCAGGAGTGGACCCTCGGTCCGTGCCCACCCTGCACCACCTCCCCAGCTTCCCCATGGTCCCCCCCAGTGTCCCCCCTGACCGTCCCCTTCCCTCCCCAGCCATCCAGACGGCCATCCGGCTGCAGGCTGAGGGCAAGAAGTCCCTGCACAAAGACCTGAAGCAGAAGCGACGGGAGCAGCGCGAGCAACGGGAGCAGCGCAAGGCGGCCAAGGAGGAGGAGACGCAGCGGCTCAAGCAGCTCCAGGAGGAGAAGGAGAGGAAGCTGCAGGAGCTGGAGCTGCTCAAGGAGGCCCAGCGGCAGGCAGAGATACTTCTGCAAGAGGAGGAGCAGCAGCGGAGGCAGCAGCACGAGGAGATGCAGAGGACCCTGGAGATTCAGCTGCGGGAGGCCGAGGAGGTGGGTGCAGCCTTGTGGATGCTCATGGGGCAGGTACCAAGAGGTGGGTAACCACAGGGCCCATGGGGAAGCCCTCCCCTTGCCTGTGGCAGCCCAGGGGGTCTGGAGGAGCTTTTAGGAGCACGTCCTGCTCTTGTAATGATGCTGCTGTCACTTGTCACCCCCCACTCCTGGGGGCTGTGTGTGGCCCAGGGGTGAGGGACAGAGGGGTCAGCACTGCTGAGTGTGAGATACCAGAGGAGCAGGAGATGAGGACAACCTACCCGGGCTGTATGAAGCTGGGGGACAGCTGAGAGGAGAGGGCTAGTGCTGAGGTGACCGGGGAGCCCATTTCTGCCTCTGCAGCCAGCACTGGCCCCAAACAACGCCGTGTGTCTCCTGAGCAGGGAAAGAGCCTTGTTCTGGAGCTCTCTCCCCGGCGTGGGACACGTCTGGCCCCATCCACCCGGGGGTAAGGGGGTCGCTGGGGATGGTGGTGCTGACGGCTCCTCTCCCTGCCACAGGCTCGTGCCTCCATGCAGGCAGAGATGGTCCTGAAGGAAGCAGAGGCAGAGCGTCAGCGCAAGCGCATCCTGGAGCTGGAGGACATGCAGGAGCGTCTCCAGGAGGCCCTGCAGCAGGAGGTCAAAGCGCGGCAGGACGAGGAGGCTGTGAGATACGCACAGGCCAGGTAGGACCAGGGCACCTGCTCCTCCTCGAGCAGCCCCGCTAGCAGGGCAGCGGCTGGGCATGGGGACACACCCCCCCAGGGTGATGCAATGCTCCCCAGGGTACTGGGGTGTGCTGGTGGCTTCCCAGTGGGGATGGGGGAAGCTGGTGGATGGAGTGGTAGAGGGATGTCCTCACCTCTTGGTCTTCATTGACAGGCTACTGGCTGAGGAAGAGGAGAAGCTGAAGCAGCTGATGAAGCTGAAGGAGGAGCAGGAGGAATATATCCTCAAAACTCAGCTGGAGAAGCAAGTCCTTAAGCAGGAGATGGAGAACAAGAACAAGTGTCTGGAAGAGGCACAGAAGCAGCTGGAAGAAGTGAGAGTGAACAGGCAGCGGGTGGACCAAGATGTCATGGTCAGCACCACATCCCTTCATGTTGGAGCCCCAGGGGACTTCCCAGCCCTCCCTGAGTCACTTCCACACCGGGGAGGACCCAGCAGCTTTGGGGACAGAGCTGGCACTGCCTCGGGGGGTTCTGAGCTGTACCATGTGCAGGGACAGGGTGGTGCAGTGGCTGAGACGGGACAAATATGTCCTGCTCTGGAGGGACAGCGCTGGGGTCCAGAGCGATGTGGACAATGGGAGTGTGTGGGGGGAGGGGACTGTGGGAGGAGCAGCAGACCTAGAGGAGGGTGAGAGCTGGGTCTCCGTCCCAGAGGGAGCCTCCAGTCCAGGCTTACTCAGGGAACGGAATCTCTCTGCCCATGGTCCCGGGTCAGGGGCTCACCCCTCTCCCCCATCCCTCTCAGGCGGCCCAGAGGAAGCTGCGACAGGCCAGCACCAACGTCAAGCACTGGAACGTCCAGATGAACCGACTGTTGCACCCCATTGGGCCTGGAGGTAGGAGAGCGACCACTGCACCCTCCCCTGCCCGTCCTGAGCATGGCCACGCTGGGGCACGAGCCCAGTCTCACAGAAGCCCAGCAGGGTGGGGGTTGGAAGGGCCCTCTGGAGATGATCTGGTGCCACCCCCCTGCTCCAGCCAGCAGGGTCACCCAGAGCAGGGGGCCCAGCAGCGCAGGGTCCAGGCACCTTTGGAATCTCTCCAGAGAAGGAGACTCCACATCGTCTCTTACCCATCTCTCCCATCCATCTTCCCTTCTTCTGGGGGCATCGGGGACTGGAAGTGCCCCACCTTTCAGAGAAGATACCCCAATGCCTCTGGCAACCCCACAACCTTCTTCCTTACCTGAAAGGTCGATTTGGACCCCAAGTAAACAATCCTCTTTTTTCTGTCCATCCCCAGACAAGCGTACAAACGTGAGCGGAGGAGGCTTCGCTGGCTACCAACCCCTCCTCTCCCGGCAAGATTCCTCCCTCAGACTCAAGCAGAAAGTGGAGGATAAGGGCAGTGGCCCCACGAGGGAAAGCAGCAAGGAAAACGTGAGCAACGGTGGGAACAGCAGCGTGTCACCCTCCCCCGATGTGGACACCATGGCCACAGAGCCCACCAACTAGCCCAGCAGGATGGCAGAGCCCAGCGGGGAACCGCAGGGCCCAGCACGTCCCTCCTAGCAGACACAGTCCATAGAGCCAGCTCTGGATGGAGACAAGCGGGGACCAGCAGGGAGCCTAGAGGTGACCACATATAAAGCCAAGATGCTCCCGTTTCCTCCAGGGAAGAGCTGCAGCCACAATGGGCCAGGGAACTCAGACAGCCCAATGTTGGGGAGAAGGCAGCAGGGCCCCCTCCGCTGGGCTGCCCAGGTGTGGGACCTGGGCTCAACTCCCCAGACTCTGGTTTCCACCCTGCCTCAAAAAACCAACAAAAAGCCACCGGCGGGTCAAGACCACATGGCCCAGGGCTGCGATTCCCCCTTGGTTTCCACCAGCAAACCAGCATCGTCCCTGGGCGCGTGGCCCTGCAGTGGCTGCTGCCAGGGAAGCCACGGCAGCCTGAGCGATGACTTCTCACCATCCCCGCAGAAAGGCCAGGGTGTCCTTGACCACCACGGACCTTCCCCATGGGTGGTGGTTACTCACTGGTGTCACGTAGATGTTAGCAGAAACCAACAAGCAATAAAGCTTGGTCCTGCAGGCACCACACCTCCCTCCTCGACCAGGCAGGGGTTTGATTCCTGTCGTAGAAAAGAGCCCATTAAAAGGAATCAGATGCCACTCATGAAAAGAGGCTCCACCGGTGGATTTTAGGTTGCTCTGTGGAGGGCTGTGAGGGACATGGATGCTGGTGAACTGGCCCCAGATGATGAACTCCCCTCTGGGTGGCAGGGCTGGCACAGGGGTGGTGTCGGGGAGGGTCAGCACCTCCGTAGGGTTCATTAAGTGCTTGTAGAGAAAGGTAACGGTGCTCTGGGCTTTGTTTAGGTCTTTGCCGTTGGGGTGCAGGATTCCCCAGCTCAGGGTCTGGTCCAGGGCCTGCAGAAGCCAAGAGCAAAGACTGGGGAGCCAGGGGCTGAGGCAGCTCGTCTGTAACACTGGCCTGGCCCATCTCCTCCAGCTCACTGGCTCCCGAGAACAAATCCACGTCTGCTGGAAAACCTCCCCGTGCCCAGAAACGCGGCGGGGTTTGTTCCTCCTCTGTTTAAACACAGCCCCGCTCAGCCAGGACATCGGGGTCTTTATTGCACAGGGCACAGAGCCCCCAACCACACCAGGTCCTCCCAGAAACACGCACTGGGAGCCAGCCCCGCATCAAACCCCAGGTCCCACTTACTCTGCTGATTAAGTGCCATTCCTTAGGGAGATGACAACCCTGTCCTACCCCCCCGCAGCACACAGCATTTGCTCACACAGCTCCCTGCCTCCAACCCCCCCCAAACCAGTGTTCTTTACAGTTATTCTTTTTTACAGTTATTATTTTTCATTGTGCCCAACCATGAGAGGCCGTTTCTGCAGCTGCCCCAGGACAAAGTGGCTCTGTGTGCCCGTCAGAGTGGCTGGTGGCCCCGTGCCCCAGTCCCACGTGGCCTCGCCGACGCACAGGGAGGGCACGGGTGGCTGCAGCGCTCGTGGTGATGACCATGGTGGCCCTGGCCCTGTGGAGGCTGCAGGTCAAGTTTGTCACCTCCTCTCCTCCTTCCCACTGTTCTGGGAGGCAGTGGCATGGTCCTGAGCAGCAGCATGGACCCTTCAGCCCTGTGTGGTCTCCATGGAGATGTGGGGTCCCTGCCTGGTCCTGTGCCATCCCACCCAGCCCATGTGGACACCAGATCCCCCTACAGGTGGAGCAAGATCTCCAGGACATATAGAATCAGAATCCTTTTGGTTGGAAGAGACCTTTAAGATCGAGTCCACCCGCTCCCCCAGCACTGCCAGGGCACCGCTGACCCCTGGCCCTCAGCACCACAGCTCCACAGGGGGCTTGGAAACCCCTCCAGGGATCACAGGGACTCCACCCCTGCCCTGGGCAGCCTGGGACAGCCCTGGACAACCCTGCAGGGACGGGGGGAAGAAATTGTTCCTCAGTTCCAACCTCAACCTCCCCTGGGGCAACTTGAGGCTGGTTCCTCTTGTCTTGTCCCTTGTCCCTTGGGAGCAGAGCCCGGACCCCCCCCGGCTCCAGCCTCCTGTCAGGAGCTGTCAGAGCCAGAAGGTCTCCCCTGAGCCTCCTGCTCTCCAGGCTGAACAAGCCCAGGTCCCTCAGCTGCTCCTCAGCACCCTTGTGCTCCAGGCCCTTCACGGGGAGCTCTCTCTTTCACTGAGGTGTGTGGGGCCCATGGTACCAATGGCTGCAACCTTCTCAGGGTGACTCTGGCAAAGCTCCGTGTGATCTGCAAGCACAGCAAGAATGGGGAGGGAGCCAAAGGCCAGTCTGTACTGGGAAGGAAATGGGCTGGGTGGAAACACACTGACAGGAGATGACATCCTCCCTCCCTCATCAGCTTCATTAACAAATCTGGTTCCTGATGAGGTGCTGGGACGAGTATGTCCCATGCAACACCCAGGCAGGGGCCATGTCCCTGCCCCTGCCATCGCTTGTGTGACTGCAGTGTCACCAACACCCGGCTGCATCGTCCCTCCCTGGAGCAGCTCACAGAGCATCGCTTTTGCTCCTGACAGCCGAGTTCCCAAGTGGCAAAATGTTCCAACATTAATTAACTGTCTGGCAAGGACGGGCAGGGAGGGAGCAACTGGAACCAGTGTCAGCACCTGCCTGGGCTGGATGTGCCCAGATCCATCTGATCCTCCCAGAGCAGCTGGAGCTTCCCGCAGGTAGCAGCTGATGAGCGTCCGGCACCTCCAACTAAGGGATAAGTCCCACAGCAGGATCAGGAGAGAGCTCACAGGGGAGGCACTGGGAAGGAGCTGCTCCCACCATCACTCCCGCCATCATGTGCTGGGTCTGCACACCCATAGGGGTCTCCTGTTGGAAGCTCTCTGTGGGGTCAGGCCGTGAGTTGGACATGAATGCTGCTGTTCTCCGCATGGATCCTTTGCAGCCCCAACTGCACAGCTCTGCCCCAGCTCCACTGGCCTCAGGTTCCAGGGTTTTGGGGAAGAGAAGTCAAATATTGTGCCTACATCGGTGTTAATTTGGGGCAGCCTCTGAGCTTGGAGTAAGTGGAGTGGGAACAGGGCCTGTGCTTTTTCAATCTGACATCACTCATTGGATCCCCACTGCTGTGGTTCACCCCAGGGTGGGAAGGTGTAAAATTAGCTCCATTTTCAACCTCAAGTCACAGCAGCAACAGCAGAAAGATTGAAACTCCCCTTCCCCATGGGCAGCTGCTCTGGCCCTGGGGATGGATGTGGGGAGGGGCTCAGACCAGGGAGGGGAGAAGAGCCCAGAGCACCTGCAGGGACCTCGAGCATGTGTTGTGATGGTCCCACAGTGACCAACGGAGCACTTGGACTGGCAGAGCTGGTGTCAGCAGCACTCAGGGGCGCAGGTCCTAGTTTCATTGCCCGAGACAAATCCCTGGCCAACCTCCCCTGCAATGGGGCCAGGGCTGGGGCAGCCACCACCTCTCGGGGCAGCCTGGGCCAGGCTCTC
>JANIJG010019112.1:0-13462 GCA_024611175.1 Megaceryle torquata
CCAAGAATAACTTGTTTTTTTAATATAGTTCAAGGCTACTATGTGCTCCTTGGTACATTGACTTGGACTGCTCAACATATAGCTGTACAGAAAAGCTATATTTGTGATAGATAGTAGACATAGTTCCATTGTTGCAAATCAGAAATGATGTTGAAATGCATTTGTGGATTAAATAGCCTCAAGTATTTTACACTTTAAATATTTTGGGATTCATTCTTATTTATTAAGCTTTCAGAACAGTTTTACTGACATAACTACTTTCTTCAATAAAGAATGCTTATAAATTGTGAGTATTTATTCTGTATAACTTGACCTTGTCTCCTGTAAAAGATTTCTTGTCTGTGTTTTCTACCATCTTTCTGAAGGTGCTGTGACTTGCAATCTGGTGTTGGTTTTACTCTAAATATGCTTATTTAATTTTAATTTGATGTCATACCAGAGCAGGCTTAGCAAAGTTTACTACCATTCTAATGGTCTCATAGTGAGAGGTTTTTATTACTATGAATTTTGATAAAAGTAACTTTGAGGACCTTTGGATAGCTAAAGAATAAATTTAAAATAACTTTAAAAACTGTGAATAATATGCTTTATAAGCTGATAGCAAACTCAGAAGTGCCTGTTTTTCAGACTTCACAGTTGTCTGAGTAGAGCAATTGCAACAAAAAGTGCAGATTATTTCCCTCACTTTCAGCTATTTTTGTGCAAAGCTGCAACAGTTAAGTAATGTGTGCTGTGGAGGTTCTAATCTGACATCACTATGAAAGGAGAACACTGATTTTATGCTACAAACTGCATCTTTTGTAGACTGTTCACCACCCTTTGCAGGTCTGCCAATCCCACTCTGCAATTGGTTGCCAGGGGCTGCAGATGTTGGAAAAGAAAAATGTCAATGAAAGGCCCTGATTCAGCAACTCAAGCAGCCTGTCTCCCCCAGCCAAAGTAATCAGATTGGCAGCTGAATCAAAGGGTACAGTGGGCCCTTTGTTTGGGAGCTCCAGAGGTTAGTAATTGACAGAAGGTCAACAAAGTTTTATGAAGAAAAGAACAGAATATTAGCGGGTATTAAGCTGAAGAGAGAGAGTTTGGGAGCTTTATGGTATTGGAAGAAAGTTAGAACCTGAGTCAAAGGTTACAGCCACAGGAAGCAAAGGTTGCATATTGCTGTTTAAATCTGAAAATAGTTTCAGCTCCAGAAACAGAATTATTGATGAGTGGAAGGAATGGCGGAACAAAAATCTGCCATTTCACAAATTGTAGCTATGTGCAGTTGTTAGCATTGAAGGATTTATTTGTAAGCTTTGGGATTTAACATACAATGGTAGAAGGATGGTTGTTTTCCTCATAGAATCATGAGACTGTAAAAGATCTTACAAGTTCCTGTTTCACCCTGCGAGAAGAAGCTTTCACTATATATGTGCTGTATCACATGCAATAGATGCTTGCGTAGTCTGACACCTGGAAAATTGTATTCACTGAGACCTCTGTATTCAAATAATGTTAGCTCTCAGTCCATGCCTAACCTCCTTCAGACTAAGCAAGCATAGTAGTCATTCATTTGTCTTTTTGTTGGTCATGTTTTGTAGGCCATCATTATGGCACTAGCTGTAGTATTCCAGTTTTACACACATCCATTCTTGAAATGGAATACAAAATCTGGAGAAAGCACTTCAGGGCCTTACTAGCATTGAGTAGACTGGAAGGATTATTACTGTTTATGTGTCCCAGTATGATGTTTGCCTTTGCAATCACTTGAAATTGTTGACTTACGTTCAATTCTAATCCATGTAAGCCAAGTCAATGCTGGCTTCTATGTTGGTTATTACTCATCTCTCTGTTTTATTGTAAATGCTTAAAAAACCTTCTCTTAGTTTCCTTATTTTTCTGGGAATTGAAGTTAAGCTGACGGGTCTCTAATTCTCTGGCACTCCTTTTTACCTTTTTAATAAATAACAGAAACTATTTGTGCAATTTCCCATCTTTTAAGATCTCATCTGTGCTCTGCAAGAACTGAAAGCAGTTACTAATGTTGCATTGCATTGCATCAGACAGCCCTTAACAGCTCTAAATTAATCAGGCCCACTCTGGTTGAAAATACCTGACTTCATTACTCTCTTCCTGTGTGAGGCTGAGGCCTTGGTTTGTCCCTGGTATCAATTATGATAACTGCCTCCTTGTGACTGGCTTTTTGATGAAGATTAATGCATTGTTTTGATGTCTACTTATAGCCATGAGCATTTTGAAATCTGTTTATTGCAGTTACCTCTCTAGTAATGAATGATCTGTGAAATCATAACCATTTCAGAGGGAAAAATTGAGCCCTTTCATGATGAATGGTGCATGCCCTGTGAGCTGACGTTGTGATCACTTGGGCAATTTAGTTTTTGAATATCTGAAAGGGCACTTCTCTCTCATTAATGTAGGATATTTGCTTGTGTGTTTTCTTGGTCACTTGTGCCTAAGACAGAGCAGTGGGGCTACCTGTGCTGGACCTTGTCAGTAAGCATATCTTCCTCATGTGTTCAGAAGAAGGGAATTGACAAAAGAAGGGATAATTATTTATTTTCAGTTTGTAAGACGTTTCTGTGTACTGCTTGATTTCCTTCTGCATTTTGCTGTACTGAGTCAAAGGAACAGAATGTATTTTGTACATATGGATCACTGTGCAGTATGGAACACTGACTTTAAATATGGTTTCTCTTTTGGAGCTGGAATTTTTCTTAAACTGAAATAACTTCCTTTATTGCCCTGAAAAGTTAAGAAATCCTTTTTGTGTGGGTGTGCAGTTTAAAAGAGGTACTATTTACAGCGTTTGCATTTTACTTGACTGTGTGGTCCCTGAAAAGAAGGGTACTTTTGGGGATCAGACATGTGGCACATCTGGCACATATATTGTCCAATATTGGCAATTGGCATTCAGGCTGGGTGCTAGTTATATTTAAGTCTTATCTGGTCATTCAGTGCAGGAGGAGGAGAGACACTGGTGATTTTTTTTGCCTGACACTATCACTGCAAGTGTAAATTGAAGAAGTAGGTGTTCAGAAATAAGCCATGATACATTTAATGTCTAAGCAGAGAACACATGCAAGTGAAAAATATGAGACTAACCATACTGGTGCAGATGAGAGATTTATGCAACCTTGCCTGGATTGTGATGGCAGCAAAAAGGAGATGCTGAAGTAAAATTGAAATAAGAGGTTTGGCATACATAGTACTACTTTATGCTGTGTATTTACCTAGCCATTTTGAGTTCAGGGACTTCTTTGCCTGCATAGGATTTCTATGAATTAGTTAGTGCTGACTCTCTTTAGACTGTTGACTCTCTTTACTCTGTTGACCTTTATTGTCATAGACCTCAGCCATCTCCCAGAGCAACAAATGATGGCAGCTGTATAAAACCTGGTTTATAACTTTTAATTATCCTCACTGTTCTTCTCTGAAACTTTCAAAGTTTCTGTACCTTTTTTGAGATGAGAGGACCCCAACAGTAAGCAATATTCAATATATGAGAGCAAGCCATAGATTTGCACAACAGCATTATGATGCCTTCAGGTTTACTCTTTATTCTTTTCCTGGAAATACCAAATCCTGTCTGGCTTTGTTTTTCTTACTACTTCTGAGAACTGAGCTCAATTTTGATGGAATTTACTATTTTGAGCCTAAGATCTTGGTCCTCAGTAGTGACAGTCAGTTCTGAACAAATCTTGTATTAATAATAAAGTTTTCCTCACGTGCACCTCTTGCCGTTTGTCTCTATTATTCTCAGTCAGGTCTGTCATTACTCACATTGCCTCCCTGCTTCACTTTTCTTAGTAACCTTGAGAAAGAGAGTTTTATAGCCTGTATATCCGTTAGACATTTATTTTTTGCCTTCTCCATTCCAGAAACATCTGGGCCAGACAAAGCCCTCTGCCAGGAACTCTTTCAGGCCTGGACTATACAAGTCTGTGCAGCTGTTTTCTGTACATACTGCACAGTTGTCCAGCCTGCTGTGGGGATCCTCATACACCAATATGGATATGTTCATTGAGAGACTTCCTAGACACCATGGTGATTTTTTTGTCTTCAGTTAACTACATATTTATGTGATAGTATGCTAGTTAGCATGATTCTTGCTGCTGTGAGTTGGTAATAGCACATGGAGGGTTCAAATATTAAGCATTTTTCTTCTTACCAGTTTTTAATAACAACTGTTTTGTGTGTTTTTGTTCTGCCAATTTTTTGTCTTGTAAGACTACCTTTTTTCTTAGCATTGTATGACGATGTTGTATTTGTAATATATATGAAAGAAGATGTGACTGTCTAATATATTTGTTACATCTAAAATCAGTTTAATGAATAATTATACCTTTTCTAGCAGTAGCTGCTTAGTGATCGAGATGGACAGTGAAAGTTGGACACCTAAAAATACTTTGAGTATTTTAGTTCCCTCAAGACAGTGGAACAACACATTAAAATGCTGCCAGGAAAAGATATAGAAAGTAGGAAGAGGAACAGAAAAATGGGATACCCTCTTGAAATACAGAATAAATGAAGTGGGAGAAAGGACATAGTTAAAAATCAGATCTGGATAGGAGCACAGTTGTGTAGGGGTCTTCAAACAAGAATAAGACTGCAGGGAGTTGATGATGGCACATGATCGGGGGATATCTGCACTACAGTGAGGGGAATTGAAAAAATGATGACAAAAATTATTGTTTGAGGAAACCACCATGGATTTACTTCTAGCAGGAAAAATGTATTAAGTTATTGATGCAAAATCAGAAAGCACTGATAATTATATTATACAGGAATGCACATCTCTTTCCTTGAAATTCTTGTGTGCATGATTTTTTTATTCTGTTTAACTCAAAGAGGAAAGGGTTTTATTTGGTTATAGTGGTCATCTGATCCAAAAGAATTTATGATACAAAAATTTTGGATTTCATATTAATAATAAACTTTTGGTGGTTTAAGTTATGGTGCAGAAACATTAGGGTTAAAGTTTGGAATTCATAATAAATGTGGTTGAAGTGGAATTTTGCAGATTGCAGAAAATATACATGCTTCTTTCATAAAAGTAAGTTTAAGTGACGGATCTGTTTTGAATTTATAATTTACAAAGGATTCTCAATTTTAACATTGCTTAGTTCTGGGGACTTTGATGGTAGGTTGTGTCTATAGTTTGTAATTGTTTTCTGGTAAAGCACATCTGGAGATTAATGTTTTTTCCAGACATAAACACAAGAGTGAATCACACAAAATCATTACTGAAATATTTTCAAATCAGCAAATGTTTTTGTTTCTTTCCATCTTTGTTCTAAAAGCTTTAAAAAATTAAGAGATATGAGTGTGGGAAGGAGGGAATAGAGAGGAAGACATTCTCTGTTCATTTATCTGTGCTTCCAAAGATTTTTCCTGTTGTGAATCCTACTAAATGACTTTGGAAATGGAAACAACTGCTTTAAAGTTGAACACATGGTATTAAACTAAAAGTGTCACTCACATTTTTGGAAGTTTGGAGGTCTGAGTGTTAAGCAACCAAGTGTCCCTAAGAATTGGCTTCTACAGGCAATGTTTCATCCTGTGAATACTGGTGGGTTATGATGACCACAACACACACAATGCAGGTACTTGTGGACTAAAAGAACAGTTGCTTTTCCTACTCTTCTTTTTTACTCCAAAATCTCATCTTGGATTTAGCTTCGTTGTAGACAATAAATGATGCTATCCTGTTCTAAACTCCTTGTGCAACACAGAGGAGGTCAAACAGAAGGGAATAGAGGTGACCTTGCCTTACTGACCTTTGTTAAAAATGAGATGTACTGTACCTCTGCTGAAATTTTACAGCAATATCCCTATCATGCATTCATTGATTTACACTGAATCAAGCAAATCAACAAGACTTCCATAGAGTAAAAAATCAGGCTGCTGAGTCTGCACCATGACCTCAGGTGTGTGAAGACACACAGAGGCAGGATTTACAATTGCAATTTAAGATGCCACCAACTTGGCCACCCATTTCAATTTCTCCCTTCAATTTGCAGATGAAGTTGTATCATTTTTACTGGCCAGTGCTGGGAGTGGCAGAAGATGATGTCTGCCTAAGTCTTAGCTATTCCAATGTAAAAGAGAGTGTCTTACCAGGGATACAGAACTGTCTTTAGCCTCACTTTAATTGGGGTGTCTGGGAATAAGCACACAACACAAGTTTGAATCAGTAATCCTGACAGGCTATTCCTGGCAGTAATCCTGATCCTCAAGCAGTGAGAGATGAAGAGAGAGACAAAGTAGTGACAAGGTGGCAGTACTTTGACAAAGTGAATACTTTCAGACCCAGCTTGAAATGGACGATGTCTCTATGTTTCACTTGGTAAAGTTTAATGTTAACCAAATCTTCTGTTCTCAGTGGGTAAAAGCATAAAGGAGAAAAAACCCAAAACAACTTAGTGACGGTCTATTATTTTCTTCTTCATAATGTGGTGGAAGATAGTATTGTGTTTCATCACTGTGAGTTGAAGTCAGAGTGGTATTTTATGATTAAGTGTAAAGGAAGGGACATCAAGACAAAAGAAAGAGGAAAAAAAAACCTTTTCCCTAGTTTCATTTTATTCAAAACATTCCCATGTACACCCCTAACAACTCTACAATGAAAAACAGATCTTTCACTTTAGTTCCTGATGACCTTAGATTTGCATGGTCTTTTGGTGATATGCTAAGGTGCTGAGGAATTTGGATAACTGTGAATTGTTCAATCTGAAGAAAAGGAAGCTGAGGGGGGACCTCACTCTCTACAACCAACTAAAAGGAGGTGGTCTCTTCTTACAAGTCACAACTAATAGGACAAGATGATAAGGCATCAAGCTGTGCCCAGAGGAGGTTTAGGTAGGACATCAGGAAAAACTTCTGTACTGAAAGGCTTATCAAGACTGGAACAGGGCTGCCCAGTGAAGTGGTTGAATCCCCATCCCTGGATCTATTTAAAAGTCATCTAAATATGGTGCTTCAGGATATGATGTAGCAGTGGCCCTTGGAGAGTTAGATGATGGTTGGACTTGATGGTCTTAAAGGTCTTTTCCAACCATAGAAATTCTGTGATTCTGTGATGCTGCATTTTTCATTTCTGGGAGGTATCTTTCAGGGATGTGGCTGAGAATAGGATAAGAAAGTCAGAAGACACAATGAGTCTGACTCCTGGAAATAGAATATGAATTACAGTAATGTAACTTCAAAAGCAGAGTCCTGTCCTTTTGCAGCTTCAATTGTCAGTAGAGCTCAGGTACTGCTTAATTTGCTGGGTCAGCGCTGCTTTCAGGAAACATTTATGTTCTTTGTAAAAATGTGTGAATTTTCTTCTGGTAAGAACTAGAAAGTAGTTTTTTATGCCACCTATATTTACCAAGCACAAGGTAAATCCACAGGTATATTTTGTAAATTTTTCTAATCTATGATGGATAAATCCTGACCTTGTTAGGAGATGTTTCTTTGTGCTATGCTGGATCTGGGATCTGGACTGAATCAGTTTGCTGAGCTCACTGTTGTAATGCATTTAAAAGAAAGATTAACTCAGAATCTCAATTCAAAAAAATATCTTTTTTTCTTCCTAGGTGAAATGGAAATTCCAGATTCAAATGACCCCTTAGGTCATGTGGATGGACTTGAGAGACCAATTCCAACAGCAAAAGGTATTAATTTTAGTTACCTTTCTTCCCCCTGTCAAAATATAAACATACTTTAGAAAGGACCATCAAAATCCTGTTACTTTATGTTACTTGATTTACTGGCGAATACAAGCCTGTAAGAAATGCAGCCTTGTGTGACTTAATAGTTCTGATTCTAAGCAGGAATAGCAAAGTATGGGAGTCTATAAAAATTAATTTTTAAGCATGTTCAGTCACCCCACGCAGAGATATTAGATGTTTGACCCTAACAAGGATGGCTATTATTACCTTCCTAGCAATTTTTTTGGTCACAGTGGTGCCATGGTCACAGTGCCACACTTGGCATCTATAGGTAAATCTTAAGTATTGGCATATCTATATGTCTTTGGTTTGAGATAATTAAATCTAGCCCATGGCAACACAAGAATACTTACTTTTAGTAGCTCTGAGCATTAGTGATTTTTTTTTTTTTTAAGCAGATTGTAATGGCAGAATTTCTAGTAACTTGTTAGCAAAATTTTTATGATACTTCATCGCTTAAATTATAGATTGAAATGCTATTCTTCAATCTGCAAATGCACCTATGTACTGCAATTTGTGATTCCAATTTCAATTTGGTGCAACTTCCTGACTTGGGACATTTTCAGTGTTCTACCCAAAGAAACATTTTTTCTCACTTGTCATGCGTATTTTTTTCTTTGTATGGATGTACTGCTGTAGTAAAGTCCATCAATATGCTTAGAAAAAATGTAAGGTAATCTTAGCATGAAGAGGTCAGCCTGCTTTCTGTCTTATTATTAGCATTCTCAGCAAGATGAACCCTGAAGGCTATGATGGTCCAAGGCGCTGGTCAGATGTTGTTCCTGGAGATTCTCTTTCAGAGGAACATACATTTTGAGATCTGATTGGAATGCAGTCTCTGTTCTCACTGATATCCAATGTCATGTAATCCTGACGTGCTTCAGTGGGTAGCCAGTTAGATTTCTTACCTTGACTATTCTTATTAAAAGCTTTTTTTTCCAGAATATCCCACTGAACTTTATCCTTAATTGAATTAAAAAAAAAAAAAAGTGTTTATGTTTGCCTATCTCTAACCACATTCCTACTGGTCATCAGTGTGGGACTGTCCTTTCCTATCTGGAAGGAAGACTTGGTGTACTCTTCTCAACCGTTTTCCACTTCCTGAAGCTTCCAAGTTATTTTATAGGATTAAACTCTGTCCTTCATTATGGGAGTAAATTCTAGTAGCGGTCATTCCTGTTAACAGCACTGTGTACTACAGTTCTTATATTCACTTCACACACATATATCCACTACTTTTGTTGGGAAAAGGTCCATGTTTAATCTTTAACTGCATCCAATAGGTTTGTTTACTTAGTTTGTTTTACTTTGTTATTTCTGAGCTTTTAAGGATACAGACATAAAAGAAATTTTTTTTTTTTCATGTGACATTACTGGGTTAAATTCTTGCTGAGAAAGGAGTTGCCATTATTTCCTTTTCTTGCAAGGCCACAGGCAATACCTGTCTAAGGAAGTAATCAATCACATCTCAAACATTTCTACATCATAAGGATTTTGTATTTCCTTGAGAAATAAAAAAAAAAAAAAGAGAAAAGAGACCCTTGTTTTTATATGACTCATTGGTATAGAACTGGTTGTTAGTTTCCATCATGCCCCATCTGGGAAAGGCTACATTTTGCTCCCCTTTCATTTTTGTGGCCACAAAATTCTCCAGATAAGCAAAAAATACTTTGGTTTAAATTTTTTGTTTTGTTGATTGAAATGTTAACTCATGTGTTTCTGTATCATAGAAAGGTAACAGTTTTTGTTTTGAAAAACTTTGGACAGTTCTACTCCAGAGTTTGTGCATACCATTGAAAATATTCTTCTATCACATTGACCTTCTTTCCTTCCTTGAAAAATATTTAGTTATTCAGATTTGTGTGTGACATCTTTTTTTTTTTTCTGTCATTGGAGCATAGACCCACAACAGGCCTGAAAATAATAGTAAATAGACTTCAATAATACCCCAAGTTAAAACCACTTTAGAACTACTGTTTGTATTGGTCATCCTCCCCTCTAAATCCTCCAGAACTCTTGAAAAAATGGTTCTGTCTCAAAAGAAGCCAGGTATTATTAATAAAGTGAACTTTTTGCAAGATTGTCAGATCTCTTCCTACAAGCAAAGCTAGCTTTCTGATAGTTGATGGGATGGATCATGACTCACCTAGGGCTTTGAGGAGAATTTATCTTCCCATTGCCTTTAAGTGAGCACCTGAATCACCAGAAGAGCACTGTCTCTGAGTAATGTTTCACTGAAAACCAGAGCAGGACAGCAAGAATTTGTTGTAGAAGAGATTAGATCTGCTTGAATAAAAATAAGAGATTTGAACACAAATCTCCCAGTCTAGGAAGTCTTTGCAAAGATGATCCTTTCCTTACCATTCATTTCAGACAAGGATCTCTTAGAGTTTTTATGTTTTGCAATGAACACTGTAAAAATATCTCCCTGCTTCCTAAAAAAAAAAATCTCTGTCCCCCGCTCAAGAGGCAGAACAGTATCAGCTCCATGATCCTCTCTGGAAACACCCAGGCTTCCTGCCTGCTGGGTCTTGCACTGCCCTGTGCCCACCTTCCTGGGCTTGGCTAGCTTTTTCTGCTGTCAGTGCTGGGGAAGGAGGTTATTCTGGGGAAGGAGCAAAGTTCCCTCTCTCTCTTACTGCAGCAGAGGGTTGGCCAGGAAAAGGACAACGGGGAGCTTTCCTTTATGAAGCCCAGAGGAGAAGAAGATGTCTGTTAATTAGAAACAAATGCAAGAGTTGTGTCACAAGCTAAAACCAAGTTTTTCTTTGGTGATGAGCACTGCTGATGTGTCATCATGGAAGGGTTTCCTGCTTGGAATGTCATACTCTTAAAATAAGCCTGGGGAAGGTATTAAAGGGTAAAATACAAGCTCTTCATGTACAGATAAGCTACCAGTTAAACCTTACATCATAAATAATGTCTGGTGGTGGGAATGTTAGAGCAATACACTTTAATAGTTAAAGAAATGCATGTGTAAGGGCAACCTGTAATAGCTGAGTGAGTTGAGTTGCTCCAAGAGACATGATGCCTCAAACCTCTGACCTTAACTATGGTTTCTGCACAAGTATATTGGGGAACTTATTCAAGAGGTACCTATATGATAAATCCAAGTCTTTGGATTGGTCTATCCTTGTTGCTTTGACTTGACATAAGGTAATCTGTCATGAATAATTTGTATGCATTCTAAGAATGGTGGCTTTCTATCTACACAACTGGTGACCTAAACAACAGTCCACATTCTAATGCACTATTGTATCCCCCAAAGATCTGCTCCTAAATGGGTAATAGACTAAGACAGGTGATACATCCTATTCACAGTCACATCTGGGAGTTCAGAAAGAATAAAAACGGAACCATTCCGTGCCATCCTCAGTCTTTCAAGTATGATAAAGTACTGCTCAAAAATAGGTTTCCTTCTACTGATAAGAAAGCTTAAACCCACTAATTGCACTGTGGGGGACAATGTGCACACTGTAACAGCATTGCAGTGCTAATTCCACTTCATTCCTGGATTGGCTGTAATTTGTTCCAAAGTACATTTGAAGTGCATGTGATCCAGTTCACTTTATTTTACATACTTCTGGCTGAACTAAGATTCCCAATAGTATTGAAGATGGAGTGCAAGTAACGACATTAATCTGTAAAGGTATCAGTTAATCTGAAAATACTTATGTGGCAGTACATGATCATTTGTAATTTAGAATTGCTGCCAACATCCTTCCATCACCTAACCTGTCTCAAATATGTTGTAGATTGCTCATCTTCATATTGTAGTCAAATAAAGCAGAGGGGTGAAGAAGGGTGAAGACTGCTTTGTATTTAGGAAAATGATCTGTGCAAGGAATCATGAGTCATAGACGTCTTTCTTTCTTCCTTATTAGGATGGTGTTTCTGAGTGTATTCCCAGTCTTGGTTTACTTGTGGAAAGAGTCACCTTACTGGACTCTGACTACATGCTAAAGTGTAATGGTGTGATCCACATCCCATAAACTCTTGTACTTAGACCAGTGTTGTTTTGAATTTCAACAACTTTCATGTTTAATTTCTCTTATGCTAGTGTTAAATTCTTTTGTAAGTCCAGAACACTCTCAATTCTTTGATATTCTTTATAGATTACCTGTCAACTCTGTGAACATGTTATATTTATTACTGTATTGATAACACGGAAAATTTGGGAACACTGTTATCTTAAAATAACAGAAGCAGAGCAATCATTTTATATTGTTTTTATGCCAAGAATAGCACACATGGTTTAAGCCAATAACTTGGACATCTAAGAGCCAGAATAATATAAACAAAACTAAAACAAATAATATGTATGTGAGGTCTCAGTGATAGTTGTACCCTTTATGCATTTAGGTTGTTATCTATTCTTGTGCATATTTTCACAATGATTTGACACATGCAGGAAAAGTTTATTTTTATATTCTTGCCAAAACACACAAAATAGACCTGTCATCTAAATTTTGATTTGCTGTGGGATTCCACTTGATGTATTTATATCAAATTTATTCCTTTTAAAAATATGAAGTATTGGAAACCTAACAAAGGCATTTCAAAATATGACAGAGTTTTGCCAGGATTCATGTCAGTCATTTCCCTAAGGTACTTTATTCATAGGGTACATAAAGTATGATAGTATAACATAATATACAAATTAAATTGCATTATACTCTCATAGATTCTTGACAGAACAGTTTTTACTCTGTTCAAGAAAAATAAATATTAGTATTGGTTGTACATTGTGTTAGAAAACATTTTAAAAGAGAAATTTTTAAAACATCTTTGCCTACAGCAAGGGCAGAAATATCTACTTTTCCCTTTGAAGTACTTGAAGTAAAGCTGAAGACCACTGAAGAAAATGTAAACATTTTCCTTCATTTCAGTGACTCTTGGAACCAAGACAAAATGTGGAAAATAATATGTAACAGTAGTATTTGTGTAACACAGAAAATTGTTGGCCATTATAGTCAGATGTTTTAAAAATTCTATTTGATATTCATATTCTAAATGGAATGAAATTGTTTATAATAAAAAAATAACAAGCTTAGTATTGTTGTTTACACATAACAAGCCCAAAATATTTTATTGAGTATTTGTTCTTTCTTTCAAAAACATGTCAATATTAAAGTAGATTTACAAAGGTGTCCAAGTTTTAAAAAGTTCTAGATTATTGTTGCATAACACAAAATATAGGACACAAATAAAATACAAATTCTAGTGCCTTTCTTCCATACATGTCCAAATGAATATTTATTAAGAGATAAAGAGAGGTGTCCCTGCCCGTGGCAGGAGGGTTGGGGCTAGATGATCTTTAAGGTCCCTTCCAACCCTGACAATTCTATGATTCTATACTGCAAAATTTTTCTTTGCATATTTTTGAGGTTCCAATTTACCAAGAAGCTGTTCTCCCAAATCATTGCATCAAACTGACCTCCATTCAGTGTTTGTTTGCATTGTGATGTACATCACAAAAAGTAACTGCTGATTATCACCACAGAAATTAAATAAGGAAAACATTCTTAAGAACATGGGTGGCTAAATTTTCTACTTTGTTTTGAAGATTTGCAATTATGGGTTATCTAAAGTGGACACTAAATAACAGAGCAGCACAACAAATGACTGCCAACCCTGTATTACGATTACTTCAGATTCAGTAAGTAAATAAGCACTAGACTCCAGCATCATTTCTCAAAGGGGAAGTGAAACTAACAAATAAAAGAGCATGCACTTCAGGGTAT
>JANIJG010019113.1:0-15348 GCA_024611175.1 Megaceryle torquata
GTAGTAACTAATATTGATAATATTTCGTATATCCAGTGGGAATGAAAAGGTTGCGTTGTGGTTTGCATAGCATGAGGTGATGTAGAAAACAATAGTTAGAGCACAGTTTTCTTCAGTTTTTTTTCAGAATAAAGCTTGCAATCTTAAAACTGTCAAACACTGCAGAGTTGCTTAACAATCCTATCCTGTGTAAATTTGGTTTAAAGTGCAGTATCTCCTAAGTGGAATTTGGAGGTCTTTGCTAGCTTAGAAACTTGTGCCCAGTGAAACTAGAAAAGTAATGAGATTTTAGATAATAAAAATATATGTTTTATTTCAGTTTGGACTTGGACTTTTGTCACTTGGTAAACTCATAATGTTAACAAAAATAATGGATGTAAGATTGTAAATTTTTATAATCCTAAGCCTATTGCCTACCTTTGACTTTTAATTAAGAAATCTCATACACAATATGAATCATTGTGAAGTCGATTTGGAGACAGTCAGTATAATTTGTAAGCTTTAGAGTAAACCTTACTATTCTAATTGGATCAAAACTAAAAGATCCTATCACCTATCTTCTCTGTCTCTTGATTACTGTTGTTTAGAGCTTTTTTAAATGATGGATGACATGAAAACTAAAGAGTAATAGAATAGGTATGATGACATGATGTTGATACAGCAGGTTCTTATTTGATAATGGCTTAAATGTGCTCCTTGACTTTAGAAATAAATATTTGTAAATAACTCAATCCTATTCTTTAACTAAAACTTGAAATAAATACATTAAAATACCCCAGTGACAACAGTCATGGCCATAGTTTATGAACCATGCACAAGGTAAAGTTTGATGGGCTATACATTAGTTGGGCTGTAATGATTCTGCTCACCCCATCTCATTTTCCCCGAAATCCTTTTGTAACACTGCTGATGACAAATACAGGCAAAGTTGTAGGGGCTTGCAATACATCAGCAATGTTTCCTGCTATGTGTGATATGACAGAGAAGCAGCAGCTCTATTGAAAAGATTGTAATGGGCTAGGACTTGCCCAGATGTGGATTTCATAGCACATCTGATCCTACTTTGTGTTCTCTTGTATATTCATCTTCTTTGTACAGCCCTTACGGTGAAATGATGCTGGCTTCATGACTAAGAAAGAATAGCTGTTCTCCCTGATATGTGGTACTGTATCATATTCACAAGAGAGTCAGCAACACAATTTGTATTCACTTCCACAGGAATAGAATGAGCTGTAAAAAGCCAATCTAACATAGAAACTTTACATCGAAACCCTCATGAAGGGTTCCTGAGCAGACTTTCAATAAGCACCATCTTGAACTCAAATATCCCTTAAATAAAAATCTCACATTTTTCTAAGGTATTTTCTCAACAATATGTTCCATCCCAAAGCTTATACTGCAGATGATAAACTTCTGATAATCCAGATCTAGTCCTATTAGAGATGGTCATTGTTAGTAGGTAAATAATTATGTATTGCTAACAATATAACCTCCAGATATTTTTGACAGTCCTAGATGTCCTCGCAATATAGAGCTTAGTCAGCAAACATGAATAATATACACTTCCAACTGAATTCTTATTTCATTTGTCAAATTAAGTGAGCAAGTCTTTCTGCAAAATAGGTTGGAAACTTCTTCTGTCAACAGAAATAGTGTCATCTTTATAAACAGCATCAATAAAAAAGCTACAACACTTTAAATATTATGAGAAAAATTGAGGTGTCTTGGCTATCTACTGCCATCTAATAAAGCATTTTATTTTGCTCTAACAGACTCCTTTTATAAAGTATGATTTAAAAGTTAACCATTATATCAGTTCATAAACATAAAGACCAGAAAACAAGAATATTTTTAAGTAGTATGAGGAGTATTGAACTACATTTTGAAAAAATAAAATAAAATTTATTTTCTGTTATCACTTATGGAGTGTCTTCTTGGTTGATGTTTATATTTTATAGTATTCTTCTCTCTATCAGTAAGAGAGACTTGGATTAATTATGTTGCAAATTGATGTCTTCACTTTTATCCACTTAATTGAAATTGTAACATGGTCAGAAAAATATGTAAGAAGACCTAATGATTCTGTATCAAACTAAATATCAAAATTGAGAAATTTCACTAGATGATAACTGATTGAAAATAGAGTAGAAAATGTGCTGCATTCCTAATTCTTTAAGAACTTAGAATCATAACCTCTGACATATCTAATTCTTTTCAATTATGTTGAAATTGAAAGGCATCCCTTCAGATGAGTCTGTAACTGAAAGTGCACGTAATATCTCAAGAAATCAAAATAAAAATGACATTTGAATAAGGGGCCACATAATCAATTGTTTAAATGCAGAAGTTAAGAGCATGGAAACTTCACACAAAATGCAGGACAGTGAAGATGCATCAGTTTATGAACTGAATGCCCAGAGTTTCAGATGAGAGGTCACCAACTGCAAAACAGACCTGGATAATAAAGTCTGTTTACAAATTTTAAAGTCTGATTCCTGAAATTAGTCAACTCTTTCTACAATCCACCAGGAAGCCTGCACAGCCTTACATGTTGTATGTGTGTGTGATTCTTCAGTTGTCTGCTTATGAGAGGTATAGATGCAAGAAAATTCTGATATGAGGCTGCACCTTGATTATTGTCTTCAGTTTGGGGCACCTCAGTACAAAAAAAAAGACACTGAGGTGCTGGATCAGGTCCAGAGAAGGTGCAACAAAGCTGGTGAAGGGCCTGGAGAACAAGTCTTGTGAGGAGCAGCTGGGTTAACTGGGGCTATCTAGTCTGAAGAAAAGTGGGCTGGGGGAGAATTTATCACTCTCTACAACTGCCTGAAAGGAGGTGGTAGGGAGGTGGGGAGTCAGTCTCTTCTCCCAGGTAACAAGTGATAGGACAAGAGAAAATGTCCCATAGTTACACCAGGGGAGGTTTAGGTTGGACATCAGGAAGAACTTTTTCACTGAAAGGGTTGTTAAGCCCTGATCCAGGTGGCTCAGGGAAGTGGTTGAATTACCATCCCTGGCTTTGTTTTAAAGTTGTGTAGATGTGGTGCTTAGGGATGTGGTTTAGCAATGAAAATTTAAAGTAGGGGTAATGTTGATGATCTTGATCTTTTCCAACCTAGATGATTCTATGAGTTTATGAGTTCTAGTGAATAAAGTCACTTTCCTGTCCTTGACCTCAATCATATCAATGTAATTTGTATTTTTTCAGGTCATTTTGGTACCACGTATGTTTCTATTTCTCATTCATTTCAGAGAAAACCAATTCCCAGCAGTCAGTCACATGGGCAGAAAGCAATTCTTGCAAAATTCTCCGAATTTACCTATTGAAGATCACTAGATTGTACTCTGTGTCTTGGGCTAATTGTTAAGGCTTAAGGTGAGCTTCTTTACACCTCTTCAGCATTCCTCTGGTGCCTAGTATTTAGTAAGTGTATCTAGTGAAATATTTCCATTGGCTTTTGCCAAGTAAAATCTAGCTGACTAAAAGAAAGATGTTTTATTCCAAAATGAAGTTATGGATTTGAAGGAAAAATACTGAAGGAAAATTAAAGTTAATACTCTGTAGCTTTTCACAACATCATAAACATCATGATCATAGTGTGATCTTATGGAATTAATAATCAGTAAGCTTATTAATCTTTTTTCCTTTTAGTGTAGATTGCTTTTAAGCTTAAGTGGGTTATTACTTCAAAGCCACTCGACTTTCTAAATTAATTACTCTTTAAAACATTAATGTATTTTGTTTACTACTGGAATATACGACAGTAAAATATTTAAAAAATGCCTTTTGAAGGGGCAAAAGTTTTTATTTAGCTTTGAAAAATGACTATTGTATGTGAATGATTGTGAAACTTCAATATCCTACTGAGGAAAAACCCTATTAATCTAATTGAATTTGTGGGAAGGGACAGTAGTTACATATTCAAGATGCATGTACTTGCAAAGAGCAGATTGAGTAGTTCTATTTCCATTAAAAGACATGAGTCTGTATGTGTGTGAATAAGCTTCAACATCATAAAAATTAATTAGTGATTTCTTCCTTAATCAGTCTCCAAATGTGCTAGAAGTTATTTCTGAAAGTACAAAAAAAGGATATAATATATCTCAGATCTGTATATTTTTCTTTCTAATTGTATTTGGAATAAGTTTTGTGGTGTCTCTAGGTTACTTATGTGCAAGAGTAACCTCTAAAGGGATTCTCACACAACTATGGAATGTAAGCTTGTGTCTTAAGGCTCCAAATAGTTTAAAAATAATGAGAATACTCTTGAAT
The DNA here is from genome assembly GCA_024611175.1 of Megaceryle torquata. Taxonomy (NCBI): domain Eukaryota; kingdom Metazoa; phylum Chordata; class Aves; order Coraciiformes; family Cerylidae; genus Megaceryle; species Megaceryle torquata. Next base: position 4,274 of record JANIJG010019113.1, read on the forward strand.
TAATTAATCTCTTATAAAGCTGATCTATCAAACAGACATTATCTGTATTCGCTATTTAAATTTAAAAATAAACTGTCTTATAATATACAAAGGCCAGGTATAAACTGTATTGACTGGATAACAAAATGCTATATAATCAACCTTTCCTCAGAGTCTTCTAGGAAAGTTTTAACACCCAAATGTCATAAATGTTTTTTATTTAAGAAGTTATAACTGTTATTTAAGAAGTTATAATGCAGCTTGGGTTTATAATCATAGCTCAAGTATTATCTTAGTAATTTTGTTACTGACTTTGGTGAATGTCGAATCAGGCCTGTATTGCATTACTCAAGTAAGGTATATCCTTCAGTAGATAATGATTATGGGCTAATTCTTTAAATGTTACCTAATATCTTAAAAAAAAAAATGCCAGTAATAATGCTTTGGATTCCTTTCTTACTTGCCCATTATATGAAGAGACCAGTTATGCATCTTATGTTTGAGAATTGATATTTGAGTGGAGTACTACTATTCTGATGGAAACTTAGCTGTAATTTTTAAAGCAGCTGGGGCAGAGAGGAACCATTTAACAGGAGCTGTTTACAAAGTTGACAATGTCATCTGTGTACTGATTCCTTTTGCTTTCTTAGTTTGTGACTTGTAGTTCTAGTGATAAGATGTTGGAAATATTCAGGGGGAAAAAAGGATTGCTCTCCTATTGCCTCCAAGGTACAGCAATTAAATTTTGGAAAATGCCGCTTATCAATATGTAACCTTTTACTTTCAAAAAACTTAGAGATGCAAATATATCGTGCATCCTCATACTTAAATAATGATGGTTAAGACCAGTCTGGATGAAGCTCTGAGCAATCTGGTCTAGTGGGAGCTGTCCCACTAGATGATCTTTAAGGTCACTTCCAACTCAAGCCACTCTGTGATTCTGTCATTCAGAAATACTTTTGACTTCACCATAGACTCAATGATGTACAGCAGATGTTTACATGAATGAATTATAAAAGTAATAGAGGCTTCTGAAATGTAATTTTATTGGATGTTTTATAGAATAGGGTTGCTGCAGAGGAGCAAGCTTCATTCAGGGGCAAAAATGCATCCAGGTGATCAAAATTCGGAAGTAAATTTCACGCAGATAACCAAGTTATTTAACTGACAATAAGCTTTGTAGACTCCACAAGAAAGAAAATGCATTTATAATAAACTGGTCAGTTAGGACCTTAAACCAGTAGTAATCTAAAACTGGCAGTGGAACACATGAATGACTGTAGCTGTGAGGAATAAATTTGCACATAATTCATTCATATCTTCCACATTTGCACTAATAAGAAATGTTTGATTTTCTTAAGGTATTTTTAAAGAGCTTTGCTTTTTTTTTTGCAAGCAAATGATCCAGAAATTCAGTGTGTGAAGTGAGATTATTTATTACTTTCTTTGTGTGCCTAATCAATAATATTATTTTCTATATAGGAAGGTATCTTGAAACTTTCCTGAATGAGCAGGATAGAATTCTGTAATTTTTGTTTCACATAATGTTTTATTAACAATATCACATAGCTACTATAACCATATATAGTTGTTAACTGCTGGAAAGCAGAGTAAAGCTCATCCAAAATTGAGATTGCCTATATTGTAATAATTTTTAGATTTCATAGTAAGATTTCTGAAGTTTCAATTTGATAGTTATCCAGAATAACCACTATTTTAGACTGTTTAAAGTAACAAAAGAAGGTTTACAAATTAGTTTTGTGTGTGCATTGATCACTATTCATTGAATAAATAAATAAATGGGTCATGTTTAAGCACAGTGAAAAGTTATATATGTACAAGTATATAAAAATTTAAGTAATTTTAAGTAATTTCCTTTCTCATTGGCTTAGGTGATGACATACAGTGTAAAGTATTTTTCCAGAAAATTGAGATTGTGAAGACATAAGCGCTTTGTAGAACTGTACTTTTATTTGCTTTTTTTAACAGGAATAATTCTGCATTTGAGACTGTGTAGATAAAATGTTTGCTGTTTCATTTAGAAGCTGCAGTGACTCATTTCTAGTAATATCTCAAAACAGAGGGAGAAATGTCTGCATCATTTGTGACTAATTTCGAGTGTGCCACTGCTAAGGGTTAAAGGGAATAGGAGCATAATTTGCTGTAATTCCCTGCTGATTATATGGACACCAGTTGGCACTGCAGCCTTATGCAGACTTGTAAATTAAGGGGGTTTGATCTTGCTCTGACTTGCATATGAGGTCAGTAGGGATACTGAGAATGCCTCTGACCAACACGGCAGTGACACAGGAGGTGGTAATTTTCCCTATGAGTCAACAATGAACCAGTGTCTCCGCAGAGAGATGGAAGGCAGAGTGCTTCTGATTGTACCATATTTTAGGTGGGAAGTAAAGCTTTGGTCTTGGCCTTCTGCAGATATTTAAGGCTCCATGGCGTGATTTACTGCAGGGGAAGTGTTTGCCCAGAGGTCATGGTGAAGTCACAACATCCGGTAACAGTTTTTACAATTTATTTACCTCAGATGTCTCTGAAAGTTTTGAATATTTTATAATTCCTCAATAATTGCCTTTTTTTTTTCTTTTTTTCCCTGGCCAGTACACTACCTGTTGCTGCTGGTGAACCACAGTGCCCAGTATTCTCTTCTTTGCTTCCCACCTTGTATTTTTTCCTTATATAGAGAGTAGGTGGTTCACCCATAAGGTGAAATTGCAGCAGATATTCCTAAACTCTGCCTGAATAAATTGGGTTACAAATGGTAGCCTGTCATCCATCTGAACCTCTCAGATCCGCTAACAGCTGAGTATGTATTGAGAGGGATTAGAGTAGGCAAAATTCTCAATAATATCAAGACTCAGTTTGTAATCTTGATAAATGACTTATTAAAATCACTACCCAGATCAGAGAGTAGGTGTAGGGTCCAGGATGCCTCTTGTACATAATTTCTTCCTATTTGTTGATGTTTTCCAGTTCCCCAGAATGGGACAGAAGAATAGATGTCCTTACCAGCTTCTTCAGTATAGTGGAAAAGCTAAAATATCTTGCACACACAAATTTATACTTGTATACATGTGGCATTTGATTTGTAAATATTGATTTTACAACTTATATGCAAACCAAGAGAGTATTAGTATCTTTTTTAATGAGCTGAGAGAAACTCTGGTTCAGATCCAAATAGCATGGACAGAATTAGGTGCATAAACTCATATGTCAGGTGGAAATTCTCTATCACTTGGCTGTTGATCTGTGCTAGTTGCCAAATTCAATGAATAAATAATGCAGCATAACTTAATCAAAATCTCAAGTCTTTTCCTTGGTAGATCTCACTGAAACCCACGTTGGCTTCTCCCTCTCCTGTGGAACATGCTAATAGACTGGCTGCAGAAGATAGACAGGCTGCAGTTTATAAAATAACTGGGTACTGTACACAGAAGGTGCTCATAGCACTGTGTGAAGCTGGGGTTTACTTGATTCCTAGCTCTTAATCCACTTAGATTCTCTCAAACCTTTCCACTCCTGTTACGAGTATAATTAAAACTTCCTGTGGTGATCTTGTACTGGGATCCATAGGTAGTAACCATATCAACTGGAATCATGCTGGGATGGTAAAGGCTATTATCCAGCAAGGGGAGAGAATGGGTTGTGTGCACGACTATGCAGAAATTAAACATTCACTGATTTTTCTCCCAAGTGAATTTGTTGAAATTATGGTAGAAGGAATACATGGGATTTTGTATTTTACCTGCCATTTCTTTCATGAAAACAAAACAAACAAAAAACCCTAAAACACACACACAGACAAAACCAAACCAACCAAACAAAAAAAAACCCCAAAGTGATTTTTCAATGAAAGAAAAAAAATTGGACAATTGTCAAGTGCCCATCTAAGTCATGTTTCCTTTTTGCAAGAACCCGTGAAAGATTTTTTGGGTTTGATATACATTGGAAATATGAGTGCTAGATCTTCACTCTTTTCTTCTCCTCCCCAGCAAAGTGCATTTTATGAAACTCAATGCGGAAAGATATAGATACTGTCATGGTTTTAGGAGCTGATGATTTATTTCTTTCTGTTGCCAGGTATCATACTACTGTGATTCTGTACCTGAGTGTAATAATAGATTTTTCCTTTTACATTTCTTTCTGCTAAGGTCAAAGTAGCTGGTCCTATTAAAAACATGAGGTTTCTGAAGTCAAACATGAATTAAAAAACCTGAAAAGTATATATGCCAGAATAAGAAACTTGTTTTTCTGTCAGAGGACAACTATTCTTTTTTTTTTTTTAGCTGAGTCTTGGTATCAAAAAAAGTAGGTTTTTAATCTTTTAGAATATTGACTGTAAATTCTGCTTTTAATTAATTGACTTCCAGTTTAATTACATGGAGCACAGCTATGAGCTTGTTATGGTTTTAAAGTGAATAAATTACATCTAGCAAGCAGAGAAAAACTAATGAGAAAGCATTCACAGAATGCAGAAATTTTACCTAATATGAAGTAAACAAGTATAGACCCTATTATTTGTATTTTTAAAAAAGACAAAAACTTAAATTCAAAAAACCAAGCATGCTAGCACAGCACTAAGTTTATTTAATTAAATATCCTGAAGGTAACTTTCAAAGGTAGGTTCCGTGACATTCAAGCTGGTGCCAAGCAAGCTAATAATGAAGCCAGAAGCTCTGGAGAGAGTAGTACAAGTACTAGCAGTCATTTCATGCAAGCCAGCTTGGGAATAGAAGTGGGGCAGCATTCATAGGTTACAGTCCCATAAAGATGCTAAGTAGATGAAGGCAACCTTATAATTTTGCTTATGGATCTTTAAGAGCCTTCACCATGCCGGGTCATCTGGACTTGTACTGATTCAGTCTGGCATGGTTAGGAAGCTGTCTAATGCTCTGTTGTGATGTTATGTATTGTAATATGGCTCTTAAATATCATATTGCAACTAATATTAGTAATCATGGGATAATTTTCTACAGAAGGTTGCCAAGGAACGTCTCCTACAGTCATTGTCATGGTAGGAATGGAAAAAGATTACCATTAAACTATAGGAAATGCTTTTGAATTTGTGTCCTTTCAATGTGCATATGAAATAGTGATAATTTTTCTCCTAAAATAGTCCAACCAGTTTTTATTGTGCTAATTTATTTCGTTGGATTTCTAATTTAAAACAGAGAAGGAAATTATTTTTAACTTCTGCTTAGAGAGAGATCTAGTTTTGAAAATTTTAGGCCTCAAATTTTTGTGCAGAGAGTTACAACAAAAAGTGTTTTTTTCAAACCTAACTCTAATGCTGGCAGCTGCTATAATTTTATAGACTCCATTGCCTGGTGCAATGTTTTGGAGGTTGCATGTCTAGCATCTAAACAATCCTGAATGTTTTAGTTGCTCTGGCTCTTTTGCTGAGTAACAAACATTTCTGTGACAAGCATTTTCACTTGTGCCCTGTGATAGGATGAGGGGCAATAGATTCAAGCTTGAGTACAGGAAGTTCTACCTCAACATGAGGAAGAACTTCTTTACTGTAAGGGTTATAGAGCACTGGAACAGACTCCCCAGAAAGGTTGTGGAGGCTCCTTCTCTGGAGACTTTCATGGTCCATCTCAATGCTTTTCTGAGTGATCTGCCCTAGTTTTGGTCCTGTTCTGGCAGGGGGATTGGACTCAGTGATTTTCAGAGGTCCCTTCCAACCTCTATCATTCTGTGATGATGTTTTAGTGCTGCTCTGGTATGGTCTATGTGACATGTGGTGTCCTCTATGCCCAGAAGGTCTGAGGAAAAAAAGGTTTCTTCTCAGTAGCATTTCCTGAAGTAAATGTCTGTTTGTCATACAGTGGTCAAGCAGACCTGGATTTTATTAGACAGAATAACCTGCTTGGCTTACCTAATAGCTGGGAAGATAATAAAAGTTATTAATTTATGTCTTTCTTTAACAAAGCTCTGTTAATTCTAAATTTAGTTACCTGAACATAATGAGATGAGGAAATGTTAGAGGCTTAAAGAACTGATTGGGGGGGAGGGGGAAGTGCTCTCTAGAATGTTGACCTCTTTGTATGTGTAAAAGGAGGAGAGATGGAAAGGAGGTAGCTCTTTGGAACAGAACTATTCCTGTAATCCTGTATATGACTGTTTAAGCACTGACCTTTCATAGACTGGGAGATAACTCAAGTAACGGTCATGGGTTAGGGTTAAGGCAGCCTCTGAGACCTACAACCTGTTAGCACCCCTCCCTCCCCAAAGGGGATAAGGGAGAGTGACTTACCAATTAGAAAATGAAACTAGAACAGCTTTAATGAAAATGAATATAATAATAAAAATGGAATATATACAACTAGATACAAAACCAGTATCAAAACCAACCCATCTGATGGTAACTATGTCACCATCACCACTGATGCTGTGAAGCAGGCACTGGGAGAGCCCCAGACTGGGCCAGCAGCAGAGGGGAGCTGTGTTAACAAGCTGGAGTCTGGTACTGGATTCAGGAACACACTGATGGGGATCGAAGGCAGAATGGAAAGAGGCTTCCTCAGATGCTCTGAAGAAGAAACCAGAAGAGGACCGGAGCCAAGCTGAGCAAGCTGGCAAAGCAGGCCAAGAGGGCAAAGAGAGAGGGCCCCTCATGATGCCTCAGCTTTATACTGAATATGATGTATATGGGATGTAATCTCTTGGTCATTTTAGGGTCACCTGTCCTGTCTGCTCTTCCCTACAGGTGTGGCCTTTTACTTTCTGCACTCCCATTGTGGTACACAAGGTAAAGAAGTGGCCTCGGTCAGCATACAAATCCTTGGTACTAACTCTAAACATGGGGTGTTATCCCTGCCAGAAGCAGACACTGCCTGTGAAAACATGCTGCGAACTTCAGAAAGTGCAGTCAGTTAGAAGAACTGAACTGAGAAGTAAAATCAGTGAACAGAATTAGTTCTGTTCTCACTCAGACTGGTACAGTAACAAAAGGGCTTTGAGGAAAACTCTCTGACACCAAGAGGAAAGAAAAGATTATGTGGAAATTTTGTATTTTAGAATCACTGCTAAAATAGAGGTACTATTTTCTAAGTGAGAAACGTCAGTGAAACTTAAAGCATGATTTCCTGAGGAGTGCCATTATGATAAATTCCTTTTGTAAAATACTTCAGTGACAATTCATTTCTCTAATACTTAAACTCTTTAGGGAACAATCCACATAAAGAAGAACAATTTGGCACTAGCCAAGAAAGATGACATTTGTGTCATCCAAACAGAGAGAAAGGCAGGCAAGAAATGCTGTGAAATAGATACATTGTGTTTGCACCCACCTGAAAAAAAGATATACAGGCAAATATCTGCTTTAAATTATATTTAGTCAGTTAACACCAATACTAGCCTATGGTTCTTTAAAGCTAGATTCAGACTTTATATATTTTCATATCCATTTGCTTCAGTTTTGCAGCATAAGATAGAAGCCCGAGGCTATGCAGTCTGGTTCCTTGCTTGTACCCTCAGGTGTACAGTGACTATTCTATATAGAAAGCAGGTAGATCTGGGAAATACCGAGCCTTCTAGTGTAGAGATATATGTTGATATATCCAGTGCATGGGAGGGAGTTACTCAGCCCACCTGCTTTGATAGCTTGCTTATAAGAATCTATTTTTTCCAAGAAAATGTTATTGACTGTGTATATATGTTCCTCTATAGCTATAGCTGCAAACCTTGTTTAGTCTTAATACTATTTATACAATTTATTGTCTCCTGCTCCCTCTGACTTTGTGATGCTCAAGTAGACCTAACTGTCTTAATAATGAATTATTGCTAGGTAATTAATCAGCATCTCCTGGTTCAGACAGTTGCCTCCTGGAACTTACCATAATTCACCTCCATCAGCCAGTACATACAGACTTTAATCGCCTCATAATGTTGTCAAGAATACATCAGCTAATATTGAAAGGGTCTGATTGCATCTCTTTGAGATAAGCAACATATATTAGTGTTCTGCCTCTATTCTCATGCTACACATTTATCTTACCAATGTCATGAGCTGGATTGAGGACACATCATCAGGGTGCAATCAGGAGCAGGTTTGTCAAAGTGAATAGTAATTTTAGACTTGCAGTGTGAAAAGAATAACTCCCCACAAGGCAAGTCGCATAAACAACTGGGTACTGACAGCTGGGTTGGTAGAAATTCTCTTTTCAGTGGAGCTATTTTTAAGCACCAAGATGAAAATACAACTGTAATACTTTGCATGCTTAAAAAGTGCAAATAAATAAATCTCTACTCATTTCACTGGGAAAAATTCACTCAGCTAGCTTCATTTTGGTGCACTAGAAACATTTTTGAATTTCAAAGTATATCTGATTACTTACACAAAATTTGGAGAAATTATTCAGACTTGTTTAAGGTAGATGATGTTTCTGTCCTAGACCCAGGACACTTCTGTATTATTTGCTGGTTTGATTAGTGTATTGAAGTTCCCTGACACTGAAAAACACAATCCTATTTCTTCAATTAATAATACCATAATAATTGAATTTTAATTAATTTTTATTTAGATGCATCTCTCTCCCTATGGGAAAAAAATGTTTTTGAAGACACAGTGAGGTAGAACACTTCAAATAAAAGGCCAGGCTAAATCTCCATTGAAATGAATAGGTCTCTTTCCCTTGACTTCAAAGAAAAATACATCATGATTAAACACAACTGGGGGAAAGACTTAAAAATGAGAAGCCTTGATTTGAACACGCTTCACAGCAGAGCATAAGGAGAGATAAGAATGAGCTCTGGGGCAAGAATAGGGAAGAAGGAATAGCAATATTGTTCAGACCAGGTAACTAGTACTTCAGTATAGGCAGGTCTCCTAGGGGTAGGATGATAAGAAAATATGCTAGAAAGGACAATATTTGAAGATTTATGTAGTTTGTTTACTTGGTGGTTCAAGCAAGTTCTCTGTCAAGGTCTTGTGGGAGCTATTTCACATGAAGGGAGCACAGAAACCAGTAACACAGTGAAGTTCCCTTATTTATTTGAAATACAGTCAAGAATTAGCCCCTTCATCACAGTGTCTGGATTTGTACCTAAAGATAATCTCTATGGAGAGACATTGTGGAGTGTGGCCATACTGAGTGAATCATGTCAAAGGCATCTAAAAGCTGGGGTAGCTGGTGTCTGCATGACCTCCCGCCTCCCAGTATTTTCAGTTAGTGCTTCAGAAACTTCCTGGCAGATGAGACATTCTTTGAGGTGTCTGTCTAGTTCACTGGGACTCTCTGTTTCTTGGCAAAAAAGGTAAGAGCTGTTGTAAATGGCCATGATCCACAAATCCATGATATTTTCTAGGTCACCATCCATCCTTTGAGGAGGAAGGGTGCAAATCACACTTCAATCCCTTTCAAGGTCTGTAACAGATTGTATTTTCCCTTTAGATATTTATTACCTCCACTAAGAAAGAGTGAGCTTATAGAGAAAATAGCTTTAAGGATTTGTTGAATACTGATCCACAAAAAATGTTTTGTGTATATATGAGTTTCATGTGAGCACAGATTTAGCATTATAGTATTATATAATATTTGTCCCTGTGGTAGGTATTGTGATGCCATGAGATTGTCACAATTCACATAATGCTTTTGAAGCACAATGAGTAAAAATGTGCAACACAAGCAATTTGAGATCTCTACATTATTTTTTTTTTCACAGTAACATTTACTAGAAAACTCCTTGATCTGTATCTGAAAGAAAAGGCTGAATATTGCTGCTGGATGTTGTAAGGTTGGAATGAATGTGTAATTAGGGGGAATCTCTTTGCATATAAAGTAGTGTTAGCTAATTATGACAACATTATATTAATCATTTAAATCAGCTTTAGCATATGAAAATATGTCTTAGACTAAACTAGTTTTAGGGTGATAAAACAGCTGAAGACTGTCATTGATCCTTGCAGAAGAGCCTGTTTTTCCTTTAAAACAACAGGGAATGTTTCACTTTGAAAGAAAAACTTTTTTTTTTTTTAATATGTAATGACAACTTCTTAGTTACATGACAAACTTTCTTTAATAACATTTTTGGAGGTGGTTATTCAAGCAAGTATTACATATAAAATATGCAGATACATGTACATTTATTTTTATAAATCCATTAAGAACTAGAGGCTAATTACTTCAAGCAGTATCAACTTCCTTATGGGACTGTCATCTTTAGATATTCTAAATTAGCTAATAAACAGCTGTCCCACATTCTGCATGGGAGGGACCCCACTGGGCTCTGGCTTTCATGAGTAACACCTGTAGTGCTTTCCCCAGGTGATTTTGGCAGCTGACTTTGAAAGAGGTAGGTCAGCAATTGTCCTACCTTCAGGATCCCCAAAAGGTTTCCGTTTACCACATATCTGGAGGCTATGAGAATGTTTTCTGTTTCTATATATGCTTGTCTTTGCTGTCCATGATTAGTCTTTGTAAAGCATAAAAAAAAGTAAAAAAAAAAAAAGTAATGCCTGTTTGTCACTTAATGGACAACAGATGGATGTAATTATACAAATTATTTCTATCGTGTTTTTTACAAGTTTGTTTCACTTGTGTGATCTTTACTGTTGTGAGGGAAACTTCTTCAGACTTCTGTCAGGCTGTGAGTTTTGTTTTAGTTGTTGTTCAGCCCATGCTTCCCCTCCCTTTCTCCTTGTTTTCCATTTCAGAGATACTAAGTCATGACTCAAGAAAGCCTCATGTTGGAACAAATGAGGCACAGCTGGTAATCAATCAAACTGTCTTTCTTATAAAGAGAAAGCACCTGGAAGAAGGGGATTGCAAGAGTAGGAAGTTTCAGATACACTTTAATATGCCACCTCTATGCTTCATGGTAGGAGACATCTGATAAATGGAGTACAAGGTATGTAAGCTTTTTATTTAGGTCTGTGGCTGAGTAAAACTTGATGTGACTTTTGTTAGTTTATGAGATAAATTATTGTAGCTATTCTATCAAAGACCTTAGACTAGAAGCAGGGGCCTGGAAATATTCTCTAGGAAGTAATAGTAAAGAAAATAGGTAGGATGAGAAAGCTTGTTAATGTAGTTATTTTGAGATCACAGAAGTGAATGCCAAGTGCAGAGAGCTGT
>JANIJG010019113.1:15448-32322 GCA_024611175.1 Megaceryle torquata
GGATTCTACAGGGTGCTGGGTTCTGTGGGGTACTGGGTTCTTTTGGGGGTGCTGGGTTCTATAGGGTGCTGGGTTCTGTGGGGTACTGGGTTCTTTTAGGGGTGCTGGGTTCTATAGGGCACTGGGTTCTATAGGGCACTGGGTTCTATAGGGCACTGGGTTCTAAGGGGCACCGGGTTCTTTAGGGCTCTGGGTTCTTTGGGGCGCTGCGTTCTATAGGGTGCTGGGTTCTATAGGGCATTGTGTTCCATAGGGTGCTGGGTCCAGCTGTGGGTCACTGGGTGCTGTGGGTTCAGCATGCCCCAAGTGTGGCTCTTCCAGGGCCTCCCCAGCAGCCCTGGGGGGGGGGGGGGGTCCGTGTGCCCACCTTCCAACCCCTCCTCCCCCCCACGTCACACTGGGGTGTCCTTGGCCTCGCTGATATAACTGGAGCCACCGACGTCGGCGGCACTGTCTCGACGTGGCCACATCCAGACCCGGGGTGATGGGTGCCGGGGGGCGCTGGGCGTGGGGCCGGCGGGCACTGAGCTCCCTGCATGAGGGAGGTCCCCCCGGGAGGGGGGTCCTGCCCTACGAGGCCATTCCTCGCGACGGCCCCAACCGTTGGGTCAACCTCTACCGGCTGTGGCGGGGGGGCGGCCTCCAGGACTTCCACCACCGCATGGAGGGCACCTTCCGGCGCCTCGGGCCCATCTACAGGTGGGTGGGATGGGGGGGGTGGGGAGGGCAGGACACCCAGGTTGGTGGGACCCCTTGGTTGGATGGTCCTGGTTGATCCCGTCCCATTCTGAGGAAGCCTTGTGTTGTGGGACCCCTTAGTTGGGTAGTCCCCATTGACTCAGTCTCATCCCAGGGAGTTTCAGCTCCCTCCAGGATGGTGGGACCCCTCAGTTGGGTGGTCCTGGTTGATCCTGTCCGATTCTGAGGAACTCCAAGGCAGTGGGACCCCTTGGGTGGGTGGTCCCCATTCATCCCATCCCAGGGACACCCAGTGTGGTAGGACCCTGTGGTTGGGTTGACCCCATCCCATCTTGATACCTCCCATGGTGGTGGGACCCCATGGTTGACTTGTGGGTGACTGGGCAGGGACCGGGTGGGAACCTACGACTGCGTGAATGTGCTGCTCCCGCGGGATGCCGCCCAACTCTTCCGGGCCGAGGGGCTGTTCCCGCGGCGCATGGGCATCGAGGCCTGGAGCACCCACCGGCGCCTGCGCAACCACCGCTGCGGCCTCTTTCTCCTGTATGGACAATGGGAGCGCTGGGAGGGGACTCGGGGAGTGGGAGATGAGATGGTTGTGAGGCATCATGGTCATGATGTGGGTGCTGTGGGGCAGATAGCTGAGGGGCACCATGGGTATGGGGTGGGTGCCAATGGGTGGGTCGTTGGGGGGCACCGTGATGTGGGTGCTATGGAGTGAACATTTAGGGGCACTGTGGAGCAGGAAGTGGGTGCTGTGGGGCAGATGTTTGGGGGGCAGCTGGTGCCCTGGGACTTGCAGGGGGTCCAGACAGGGGCTATGGGCAGGGGGTCTGGGGGGGGGGTATGAGCGGGGGGGTCTGGACAGGGGTCCGTGCAGGAGTCCAGGCAAGGGGTCCAGGCAGGGGGTCCGGGCAGGGTTCGGGGCAGGGTTCGGGGCAGGGGTGCGGGCAGGGGTCCGCATCCTGCCGGTCGCGGGCAGGAACGGCCCGGCGTGGCGCGCGGAGCGGCTGGCGCTGAACGGCGCGGTGCTGAGCCCGGCCGGCGCCGGGAGGTTCGTGCCGCTGCTCGACGCCGTCGCCGGTGACTTCGCCCGGGCCATGAGGAGCCGCGTGCGCCGGAGCCCCGGGGGGGCCCTCACCCTGGACCTGCACCCCCTGCTGTTCCGCTTCACCCTGGAGGGTAACTGGGAGGCACTGGGAGGGACGGGGAGGGACGGGGGAATCCACCCAGCCGGGGGGCGGGGCATCCTGCTGGGAGCTGGAGGAGGGGCTGTGGGGACAGTGGGACCACCCACCCCAAGGGACGAGGGGTTGGAGAGTGATGGTGGGACACCGGAGGGTAAGTGAAGTCGACTGGGAGGGACTGGGAAGAGGGGGGAATCCACCCACTCGCCTACACGGGGAGCACCCGACTAGGAGATGGAGGAAGGGGTGGGGAGACAGTGGGATCCTCACCCTGGACCCCCCCCATCCAGGATCAAGAGGAGGGGGCGGGGAGTGATGGTGGGACACCCGAGGATAAATGAGGAGATCTGGGAGGCACTGGGATGGGGGGAACCCACCCAGCTGGGGGACATACAACTGGGAGAGAGGAAGGGTTGGAAGGGTCATCGTGGGACCCCCACCCACGACCACCCACCCAGGGCCACAGAGTGGAGTGGGGACACTACAGTGGGACCCCCACCCAGGGCCCCAATAGACACTGAGAGGGGGACACACAATGGGACACCCAGGACCCCACAAGCAGGGGGAGGATGGGACACAGTGGGAGGAGTTTGGGGGCACAACGAGCCCCCTCAAGGCCCCCCTAATCCGCGTTTGGGGGTAACAAGGCAACCCCCCCACCCCAAAACTGGTGTGCTGAGTGGGTTCTCCCTCCTCTCCCTCCTCCCCAGCCAGCAGCTACGCGCTGTATGGGGAGCGACTGGGGCTGCTGGAAGGGGGAGGGTCGTTGGAGGGGGGGGCTCCCACAGAGGGGGAGGGTCCCCAACGTTTCATCGAGGCCGTGGAGACAATGCTGCGAACGACGCTGCCGCTGCTGTTCGTGCCCCCCCCGGTCCTGCGCCGCCTGCACCCCCACCTCTGGAGGGAGCACCTCCGGGCCTGGGACGTCATCTTCCAGCACGGTGGGTGAGCACCCACCCCTCAGGGCACCCCCCTCCTCCCCACACAACCTCCCCCCCTCGAGGGACAACCCTGAAGGATCAACACCTCCCCCGGCAGGACATCTCCAGCCTGTGGGACACTCACTGAGGGACCCCCACCCACCCTGTGGGGCACCCCAAACCTTTGAGACCCCACACCCCGAGGGGCCCCCCCCCAAGGACAATCCCCCCCCCCCCCCCCCCCCCCCCAGCTATGCTCTAGTTGTAGAAGATTCACAGCTAAGATATTCTTTTGTCTTGGTGTGTTGTAGAACTAAGTCCATGTGGTATATTTTTAATATTTTTGAGTGTGGGTTTCCATACAGTTATGAAGTTTGTTTTGCTATCTCTTTCTCAGGCAGGTTTATAATGATCTGTCTATGCTACTTAATAAATGTATTACTATTTAGTGGTGTTTTTTGTTGTTTGGTTTTGTGGTTGTTTTTTTTTTCCCTGCTTGGGGTCCAAGCCATTAGCAAATAAACATGAGCTGGAGACTTCAACACTGTGCAGATTTGTCCAGGATTGGAGAAACTGGTGGTATTGCTTGTATTACTTGTACCAAACCAGATAGAAATGGTATGATCATGTATTTGTTTCTTGAACGGCTGTTTGTTTCTGTGGGATATTATTTGTCAAGTGTTGGGCTGAAGAATGCTTTGCATGTTTTGTGATAGTGAGGGAAGTAAAACAACAAGTGAAAAGAAACTCTGGAGCTCATCTTTCACCGCTAATGACAATTTCTATTTGTTGGTGTGGTTTTTTTTTTCTGACTTAAAAATACTTGTTCTTTATGACTTTATTTTTTTTCTTCTTATATTTAAGTGCATTTTTTTCTTTAACTGAGGGGATTTTTTTTTTTTTACTCTAAAGCCATATAAAGGAACACTTTCTTGAACTGGATTTAATTTATATGGAACTAAAACCTATCTATTATTGGTACAAGCTTCTCTTCCTCCCGTAGAAGAAATTTAATTTGTCACAAGTCCTCTGAACCCCACACTTGTCTACTATTAAAAGAGTCCAGTGAGTTGCTTAGGATATGTACATAAGTATTTGTTTGCCTAGAAACACCTTCAAGAATTTCCCTATGTGGAAAATAATGTCTATAAATGTTTGTTATAAATAATAAGCAAATTGGTTAATTGTTTCATGGAAGATGTTTTAATGTTTATTGGACTGAAACCCACAAAGATTTAAAGGAGTATGGATGGTGGATCCTGGGTTTGGGAGTTTCTTGTGCTCCCTAACAATGCACAGGTGGAGCAGCTCCTTTTCCTTATACGTCTGTTATATCTTTCTGGCCTTAACTTCTTAAAAATACTGTACATGAAATGTCACATCCTGTGAATTTGCAGTGAGTTTGTCAACTGTCCTTCAGTTTTGTACAGTATCTCTTCAATAAGAGACTGAAGTAGTTTGGCTTTTACCTTGATGGCAAACTGGAAGCAGGTTGTGTTGCATGGGAGGTGTTAGTTTTGGACCCTCTTGAGAGTGCACTGGCTTCTAGCTGAATAAAAGAAATACTGAAATCTAGTCTCTCAATCAAAAAATACTACAAATATCCATGCAGATATTTATATAGACATAAACTGATTAGTGTGCTTTAATATAACATTAACAAAAATCAGTATTCTACTGGAGCAGATCCAGGTTTCCTCTAAAACAATCCACTGTCTTTGACAGTGGCTCCCACCAGATACTTCAGATACTTAAAAGTATAAGAAAAAATAAAAATTATAATTCCCAAGTGCTCTAACAGTGGTGTCCAACATGTATAACTCAGGGACTTCCTGAGGCAGTTAGTTTGCCCAAGTACAATACATCCCAATGTTTTGTTTCTTTTTTTTTTTTCTCCTGTGAAACTTTCCAACCTCTCCTTGAACTTTCATAGGCTTTTCACATTCATGTAGTGTCTTGAGACAACAGAAACAAGGAGAATGTATATCTCTCAGGCATGAAGGACTATCAATTAGAAATGACATGATAAACTGAAATTTACTGTGGGACACTGAAATTTGATTGCAGTAACCTTGATCCTCTTTGCTGATCAATAGCTACTCCTTGAGCTTCAGGCACATTTTGGCTATTTAGACCAGAGGATAAATGATGAAGAATAGCAAACAACAAACAAGGCAGCACAAAGTTTTTATATTTTAAAAGTGCTTTAGTCATCTAAATTTCTTATAATTGAAACATTGGTCTTCATTTTATAAAGACTTTTAAACAGCTGATCATGCTTGGGATTTTCTTTATGTTGTCTTTTGGGAAAAGTACCCACCCTTCTGTTTAGGATAAAAACAAGATGCAGTAACTATTTATAGACTGAGCATATTTTTTTCCCCTGATATTCTCCTGTAAAGAATTCATGAAAAGTAGGCTGTCTTAGCTTTCAACCTTCTTAAAATTAGCTTTTTTTGTTTTGTAAACTTAGCCTGCATTAATATGTATACATATATATACGTTTAAAAATAGGATTATATAGAAATCTGTCAACAACTGTACGGGGACACTGTCAAGACATTAATACAACACCAGGTGGGGAAGGGCAGCAATTAAAGCAGTTTTATTTCTAAGAAACCTCTCCAAAATAGAACAGAATTTTCACTCTTCTTGGTGTTGATTTTTCTGACCTGCCTTTTATTTATCAGGAAAATACACCTTAATGTTTTCATGTACTGGGTTAAAACATTGTCTGTTGCTTGTGAGTTATGTACTTTCAAAGTGCATAAGCAAAAGATGTCTTCTGTTTTATTTTGCATTTCATCCCTCACATGTGCCTTTATTTCAACATAGGAAAAAGTGCAACATTGAGAAGGGAAAGTCCTAATTTGAGAAATTTTTGTGTGATCAGAGAAATAAGTAGTTGGGGTTTTGACACCACTCCTTCCCCCCATCTGGAGAATTTATACTTTGCATTGAGTATTTGGTTTTTAATCGTTGAACAGAATGCTTAAAGTTTTGAAATAGAACATAGTATGATACTTGTATATAAACTATTTAGCTGGTATCATTTAATCCATCTGTTATTGCCATCTCCCAAGTGCTTACCAGGGGTGATGTGTTTACTTACTTGGAATAGCAGCAACAGTTTCATGTGGCAATTTTTTAGATGAAACAATTTTAAAGTGGTTTCAGCTGCTGGATATATTCTTCATTGCATGGCAAATGATAAATCTTGTGTGTTCCATTTTCATTACTTCTATTCCTTGGAACTACCTCTTCCTTCAATCTATAGTTTTGCAGTAGGAGTGTTAAAAACTTTAAGGTAGGCTATGCTATCTGTGGTAAATACCATCAGGGATGTGAAAATAAGTTATTTATTCTCACTGCCTAATCTGTTAGACTGTTTTCCAATAGGCTGTGGGTTTACATATAAAGCTGACTGACATTTTGTGTGTAGTTGCCAAAACTTATTGCTTCATAATTTCTGATAGAAATATTTGCTTAGTTGTGGAAATTACACCTGGGGAAATAAAGCTAGCTTTATGTCTTGCAAAGTGTCATTTGTTTCAGGACTGGCTTTATTTTATAGAAAACTGCCAGGGAAAGATTGTTCTAGAAATAGCTTCTCTTTTTTGGCAGAGATGATTATATCAGAGCTCTGATTAAATAATAAGTAGCATTCGGATGGGGAGAGGGAGGAAAGATAAAAGTACACTGCTGCAGACTACATGGGACTGCAGGGTCCTGAATCAGCAAGATAGAAAGGATTGCTTGTCTTTGTTGTTGGAAATAACTCTTATGAATACCAGTGTCTTCCATGTGAATAGTAACTTTTCAGACCCATCTGAATGAACAATTTTCTGTGTATAACTTGTCTTTCAGATGATGGGAGTGAGCCAGAGCTGCTTGAGTCCTGGTTTGTTTAGCATGTTTTGTTTGGTTTGTTGTTGTGGGTTGTTTGGGGTTTTTTTGGTGTGTGTTTGTTTGTTTGTTCTTGTGTGTGTGTATGTGGTTAGGATGAAGTTTTTTACTTTTATATAGCAAGTGTTTTGGGGGGCTTGCATGTCTCAGCAGTTATGCCCATTCCCTTTGTTTTGAGGCAAAGGGACTTCAAAAATTAAGTCCCTACCCCAGAATAATGTAATTATTTAGTTCTAGGAATGAACTAATGCTCTTGAAGTTTAATGTGTGACAGGGGCTTAAGAATTTTTCTGCTGTCAGGTTCGAATTTGGCACTGATGCAGTAATGTGCTTGCTTAAAAACATTGGTGCACCACCTTTTTCTTTCATTGCTTCCTATATAGCTTCTGAAAGGTGTCAATGATAAATGAGTCATCTCACATCTTTCCCATTTCTCCTGATGACTAGAAATGTGTCTATTAACTTGCCAGGAGTAAAGCAGCTTCTCCCACCAGTACTAAAGAATCAAGAAGATTACTCAATCCTAAAAAGCAGCATATAGCCATGGTTGTGAACATTACATCCCTTCAGAAGGTGCATTGTTTGGTAAAGCCTAGAAATGAGAATTAACCTTACTGCTGAATGCCTGAAAGTTGGAGTTATTTGTTCAGCTGGCTGGCTGGAAAATGACAGTCTTAGCAGTAACTAAGAAAGCAGGGCTTGAATTTAAAATAAATAGGCAAGGGAGAGGAAAATGCAAACAGAATGCAAAATTAATAAATCCACTCCCATTGCATTTGTTTTGGGGGTGGGTGACTAATTTTTTAAACATTTTATTTTTTTAAAGCTTTGTTTGACTTGGTTGACGTCTCATTTCAGAACCTAGATTTTTCTAATTTTTTTTTTCCTCCCCATCAGAGTGTTAAGAAGTCAGTGTGTCTTTGTAGGACTAAGCAGAAGCTTTCTAACTTTCTTTTTTTGGAAGTGCCTGACTCTGTGAGGAGGGAGGGGTGTGTGTGCGAGGAAAGAAAAAAATTAAGTCCTGTTATCGTTTGTCTGTTTAATAGCTCTTACAATATCTCTCTTACTGCACTGATTTCCAAATTTAATCAGAATCAATACACACTTCAAACCTCTCCAGTCTTAAGAAAACTGGAGATGGCCAATTCAAAACTACCTAGTATTGTTTGCACAGTTTCTTTCCAGGAAACCCTGGTGATGAATCAGAATCCACTTTGTTCTTCCAGAAGAATCAGGACTTTATGGTATTGTGGAAAACTTCAAGTCATGACTGTGACAACCTGTTATGGTTAATAATTTGGCAAACCTTTTCAGTAGATTTCTTATGCAAACTTGGCCACAGCTTGTCAGATGTGTTCATAGACTTGGCCTGTTGGAAGAGTGGAGACTTCACTTTTAATATAGCCATTCTCCTTTGGAACAGTCATGTCTGGACTATGTATTTGTGGGTCACAATAAAACCTGTTTCAGCTCTTCCCCTGACTTGTTTCAGCCTGAACTCGGATAAAATGTTTCTGATTTTTTTCTATCCTTAATGGATTTGCATCCCCATGCTGCTGCTATGCAAATTAGTAAGACACCTTTATGAAGGTGTCCATGGTTGTGGAAAATGAAGTTTATAAACATGGCTGGATTTAACTGCAATTTACACTGCAATATATTTTAGTGTTGTTTGTGAATATCTTTCCTCACTACTCACCTGGCTTTAATACATATGAGGACCTAAGTGAACAGTCATTTACCACTGGCGAGTCTATTGTACGTAAACTCAGGAGACTAAATCTCCTGGCTCTCTTTACCTTTATTTTATTCCATAAAATTTTCATGCTGATAATCTTTGCAGCTCAGATATGCTGGAAGATGAGCCAAAAAAAAGAGGGAATAGTTCCTCTAAACTCTACAGAGGCACTTGGGAGTCATTCTGATTCATGCCTAGGGATTTTACAAGGATTTGACATGCTTGATCTTTAGCTTGTAATTAATTGCCAGAGCTGCTATATCAGCTTTAGAAATCATTTTCTGCTAACTGGCCAAAAATAGCAGTGTTGGTCTTTCAAACCATTGCCTTTTATGTGTGAAATCAATTGCACCAAGAGCATGTTCTTTTCACAAGTAACAAAAAGACTCATGTTCTGTAACATTATCCGATTTGTTTCAAAATGTTAGCGCTTTTCATTTCACAATGCTTTCTGTGCATGGTGAAGGTGTATTAAATGTAGTCTCATTTAAAAAACAAACAAACAAAACAAAACCAAAAGAATTCTGCATCTGGATACTCCTTGTCAAAGTACTAGCTGTATGTGATTTCTCTTTAAAATAAAGTTTGTTTTAATGTTGCATTAAGTCAGTCAGACAAAGAGAGTGCTCTTTTGCTGCTGGAAGTGCTACTTTAGAGATTGTCATCTCATCTCTCTTCCTGTCAGTGCATGCCTGATAACTAATAAAAGTTTGGAACTGGTATAGTTTTAAGCTACTTTTCTCCTGTTTCCCTCTTTGTTGTAATAAAAAAAAAATAGGTTCCATTGGAAACTTTGTCCCTCCAAAGAACACTTTCTTTTCAATGAAGAGAAAACATATAGAAATGGTGGAAACATAGATAGGCTTCCTGCCACACTGATAATACTTGAAGATACCTGTAATTCAGATATGTAATCCAATTAGGTTGGGCATTAGGAAAGACTTCTTCACTGAAAGGTTTGTTAAGCATTGGAATAGGCTACTCAGGGAGGTGGTGGAGTCCCCAGCCCTGGAGGGGTTTAAAAGACACATAGATGAGATGCATAAGAAAAGTGGTTTAGTGATGGAATTGGCAGTGTTAGGTTAATGGCTGGACTCAGTGATCTTAAATGTTGTTTCCAACCCTTCAGGAGACTGTGAAGCTGCCCAGTCCTTGCTTAGCCGAAGGGATTTGAGGAATTAAGAGCAAGACTAAAGCATAACAATCTATCTGTTTCAAAGATAGATGGTAGACCTTATTAAACCTGGCAGACATGTTCCAGTCCTGTCACTTCTACTCTTAATATGAGAAAAAGAGAAACTGGTATTATAGTGCATATCCTCAGAAAAGAAAAAGGTAGTATGACAATTTACTTTCAGTTAACTGTTTTCAATAATGTTGACATTTTCATAATCAGGTTGTTGAGAATGTGGCTCCTCGCATTGAAAACGGGGACTTTATGCAGTTAATATAAATATTTGGCTAAGGTTAGAAGATAAATATATTTGAACATGTCCAGCTGTAACAGTTTGTTTAATCTGTAAGCTTTATTTATAAGCTTTGAACAGGTAAGAACTTATTAAGCATTATGAAAGGTAGAAAAAAAGTGTTATTCTGTGAAGGATTAAATTATTTTTTCATTTTTAAGAATCTGTATTTTCAGAGATACCAGGCTGTACTTTTTTCTTTAGCAATAGGAAGTACTCTGTTGCCTGTCTCAAGAGAAGACAAAAAAGGAAATATGCGAGCTCCTCAGATGAGACAATTCACACTTCAGTCAGTTTTCAATGGCTGGTGATTGCAAAATTTAAAAACAAGCAAGCAATCTCATTCCATCCCTGGCCCTGTCCCCCAAGGATAAGAAATTCTCTAAATGCCCTACAGCTATTTTTTAATTATTATTAATTATTTGTTTTTGCCTAAGGGACATTTACTCTTTTCAGTTTAGTAGAAGTTTAGAAAATATTTACTTGTACTGATTATGTTAATTAAAGGGATCTCAGTTTTTCAAGACTGAGATCCATCCGGCCATTCTATTTTATATAATTACCTGTCACAACAAAGACAACATAGTAAGATGGAAAACAGATTGATGTAAAATTCTGTCTCATCTGATCTGTAAGGCTTATGAACGGTGTATTTTGTGGAACTTGACTGTATCCAGCAGTTTTCAGGAGGCTCCTGATATCTATCATGTGACAAGGCTTCTTTAAAGAAAGAGTACTTCATATTTTCCTATTTATATGAGCAAATCAACAATACTATTCTTGTACAATTTTTTTTTTGTCTTGATGGAAGCAACATATAACAGTGCTGCTTGATCCTCTATGGTAGTTTCATACAGGAATCTCCTTTAATCCTCTTTGGTATGAGTACTGCATTTTACTGGAAGCACTCAGGTATATATGTATGACATGTTATTTTGAAACCTATGGATATGCCCTGATTCCACACATTAGAAATTAGACAGTAGAGCTATAGCTCTGAAATCCTCTTTTTGCCCTGTGTCCCTGACTTCAGTTTTTAAAAGTCAGACTGAGTTACTGACCATTTGGCATTTGATAAATATGACCCTTAATCCTCGCAGGCCGCTACAGGCTTTACTTTGATAAATACCTAGCAAAACATCCCCGTTACTCATTCTTCAAGAAATAAAATGTGATGCTGGGCACTGCAGCTGTTATCTCCCACCCACATTTGTTTTTCTTCCATTGAGGAAAAAACTTGATTATTTTATTAATTCAACTGGTATATGCTTCATAACAGTCTTAAGGTACTCTCATTAGTGTCTGAGATTTTTTTATTTAAAATTATGAAAATGTTCTCTAATGTATGAGTTATATGCCTCAGCATTACTCCAGAAGAAAACTTAATTCTTTAATTCCATTTTCGGTTTGTTATTTTCATTGTTTGTTTGTTTGTTTTTTTGTTGTTGGTTTTGTTTTGTTTGGAGCATTTGTGGACCAAATATATACATATATATATGTGGATCATAGGGTGTGTGAGATTGGATCTGGGAGTACCCTGGATACAGGGAGGAGAGGGAACCGAGTAGTTCTTAGAGAAGCTGACTGCAAGATGATGTTTTCTGTAACTTTTGAAGGTAACTGGATCAGTGTTAGTCTGCTTTGCAATGGAGCAGAAAAAGTATTGATCAGATGAATACCACCATGTTGCTGCTTTGAAGGAATCCTTCCATGTTCCTCAGCCTTGACCTCCTTCAGAAAGTAGAGGAACTTTCATTAACAGAGAGATGCAGTGTGCTATTGCAAGGTCTTTATTTCTTGCTCTTAAGTCTTGCTGAATTCACCTTTTTTTTATTTTATTTAATGCAAAGAGTAGGAGAGATTCACATAACTGTATCTTGAAACTGCCTGGGGTTGGTGGGGGTTTATTATTTGTATTTCAATACATTATAGAACTGACAGCAGAGAGATGAAGTATGTCAGTTTCTTCCTAGAGATCAGCATGTTGCTGTACTATTGTGAGAAAGTAGACTCTTGAGTACAGGCTCCCAGATGCTTTTGGTAAAATAAGGTGGCAGACAGATGTTTGTGAAGCAGAGGAGAACTGACTTTGGAAAAAAGCCTCTCAGATGCAGGTTTTTTCTTTTTTCCATTATTTCACTGACAAAATTGCTCCACCTTGTCCTCTTAATGCAACTCTGTGTGTGCCAGATCTGGATAAAGGGATGTGTCTGTATCCAGGAGAGAAGGAAATGCTGATATCTCATTGGGTTCTTATTTTCTTTTGTGAGAAAATGAAACTTTCAGGGGCTTTTTGGGGCTGAAGCTGGCACTTTGTAGTTGTATGTCCTTCTTATATAAATTTAATACGTACTTTAAATATATCATTAGAGAGAAGAATGGAAATACTGACTATAAAATGCAAAGGCAAAATAATGTATGCTGTACATATGTTTGTGTTCTCAAAAATAATGCTTCAGAACCTTTACCTCCTAAAGATGTTGGCAGAGATAGCAGAAGACCTCTGCCTTTAAAGGAGGAGGTGGGCTTCAAATGCAATGTTTTCCCGTGGCTTACAAATAAAGGTGTTGTGATAAATATACCGAATTGCATAAAATAGCATTTACAAAACTTGCAAAGAACAGTTTAAGTTGTTCAAACTTCCTTCTGTGAAGTGTTTGTGATTTGGTCTGTCCTCTCTGAAGAGTACTTATGTGATTTGTATTTTTTTCTTCCTGCATGAGGAAAGGTGTTGGAGAAGGAAGCAGATATGAAGAGAATAAACTGAACAGCCAGTATTGCCAGTGGTAAATAACATCTTCAAAGTTTGCTTGCAGCTTGTAAATTAGGATTGCTAACTCTTCTTTGTGCTGCAGTTAAGAAAACAGTCACAAAGCATAAGAAACTAAGTGACTGTAAGGAGACATGTTAGGCATTTTATTTCCTACTTTATTTTTCCAGAGGTCTAGAATTAACATCCTTCCCTGAATGATCCAAGCAGGAGCACTTGTATAGCAATCCCAAAGGCAATCTGGTTGCTTAAACTATTTCCAGTATTTTTCTTTACTTCAGCTCCAAGTTGATTGGAACCTATTTTCTCTTTGCCTTTGGGAAAGATGTGGTAGATTCCAGCAGAAACTAAATTTCTCTATGGAAATATTGGTGGGAAAATTGAGGATTAAAAACTGTCAGATTCAATCATGATTGAAATTCCCTCATAGCTTAATTAGTAATGTACTGGATTATTCATTTTTAAATAAAATCTCTTACTGTAGTGCTTGATAACATTTTTAGGGAAAACTTGAGTAGGCACAAAACATTATGTGGTGACAATATGTGTAGTGACAATTTATTTTGGCGGAGGGTGTCTGTGTGTATGTTTAGCCTCTCCTAGCCACCAGTATTGTCTTACTACAGTTTTTGCAGTCAGTGACCTCACTTCAAATTTATCAGGATTTCATCTGCCATAGAGAGAAAAAAACAATTTAATCTGAAGAAAAGTACAGGTATCATTTCGGAAGTTACTCTTCTGTTTCTAAAAGGTAAGTGTTATGCTGGGGCAGGAGGAATTGGGTCCCCAAAAGAACTATTAGACATTAGACACAAAAAGAAGCCTCCTGTCAAAGGGCTGAAAAAGTAAGTACAAAAACTAATTTTCCTAATGCTGAATAGCATCTCCAGTAACAAAAACTAATTCCTTAGAGCACCAAACAAATAATTAGTTTATTGACAAAATCAGGAAATGCAGATAATTATGTGTTGTAGCTTTGAAGTAGAGTGATACTTCTTTCTGATCATTAAAAGCAAATATGCAGGCCAGTTACATGGATGGTGCTAATGAGTTTACCCAAACTTGTAAATCACTCGGGCTTCTTTCTTGGGCAGTGATCTGGTTTAAGGATGAATGAGTATAGGCAGGTGCCATAGCTCCTAGAGTCAGAACTAAGAGAGAACAGCACATTAGTAAGTGTTCAGTGGCTTTTGAGGCACAAAGGTCAAGAAAAGAGACCCCTGTGACTAATGCCACAAATAACATTCCATATTCCTTTTGTTTGTATTCACAGAATAAGTTCTAATTCTGAATGAAAGCTGAGCTATGCTTAATGGTTTATGGTAATTTAGAACTGGCTTTGTAGTCAGTGATTGTTCAGTCTTAAAATATAACGTACTCTAGAATTTTGATACAGCTTACATTTTTGTAGCTTGTGAGCTCTAGAAACCTTGCTTTTGTGGTCTATTTCTGTGAGATATGGCTCCTTAAGTGTTCATATCTTTGTCCTGGTTATACAAAGAATAGTGTTACATTTAATAAATATTCACAAATTATATTTGTAGTAGATCCTTAATTCTAAAATGAGTACAAAACCGAGGAAAGGTGTGCGACAATTCTTTTTAGAATGCTAATTAAGGGTGAATTTGGTCAGAGCGCATTTTATCTGGAGATTTTTTTTTTACTCATGGAGCTAGTGATTACAAACAATTTTAGAGCAAGTTTTCTTGCAGTATCTCTCCTGAAATGACAGTATTTCTAGATGATGGGAGTTAAGGCTGTTTCACTATCCACCCTAAAGTGAGCTCATCAGCAGTATGGTAAACTGAGGAGAGTAGTGCTTAGGAGCATGAAAGCTAATAAATATTTAGGAAGAAGAGTGTACAATCACTGGTGTGAGGTGTAAACAATTATTATGCACTTTAACAGTAATCATTTCAATTGAGAGTGAGGTTCACTGTGAACAGGAGGCAATGGTAGTATCCAGGTACCGAGTGGACTTTCATCAGAGCTACACAGAGAATTTTGGCACCCACCCTACGTTCCTGCCTCTCTTCAGTCATTTCAACTGTAGACTGTCACCTTAGCAGGAAAGTTAAATTCTTCCATGAGGTGTCCTTTCTGTGCTGTTCCTCCATTTCCATGTGCCTCTGGATCAAGTTCTGTGTGTATTTCTGTTGCATCAGTCCATAACGTAAGAAGCATTATGTTCTACAGGGATATTAAATCTTCTGAGCAGCCTATGCTCTCTCAACTATTGACTTACAGTTTTTAAGTCTTCAGTGCCCTGCTTTCTCTATTCATTGAGAACATTCTGCCTCTATCCTAGTAGGTCCAGCGAGAAATCAGAAAATGTTAAATGTCAGAGAACTATAGAAAAAAAACAAACAACCAACAAACCCACAAAAAGAAATAATAGTAATATAAAATATCATCCTGGGCAAATCTATAAACTGCAATTCTTGAGCAGAAGATGATACTTTAGATTCTGTTTTTGTTTGAATGAGCCATATTAAAAAATAATGGCTTAGTGTCCTACTGATAAAATGAGTTTTGGGGTACAAAAGGTGCTTGAATAGTGAAGTTGTTCCTTCTGATTTTTATCCCTATGAATTTTTCTATGGTTGGAAACAAAGGTGGTGGTATGCTTGCCAGATAGCTTCTTTCAATTTCCCTTGGGCTGTTAAAAACAAACCAAACCTAATAAAACCCAAACAACCCACAATGCAACTCACAGGAGTCAAATTAGTGAGTTCATTTAGTGAAGAGACTCTGCCTCTGCTGAGCTTTAAGAGAATTACTGAAGTATCTGGCTTTGCTGTCTTTGTATCTGAGGAAGGTTTGTATGTAGTAGTTGTTTTAAGGTAGAAAAATACAACTTTTTAGAGTCTAGGCAATGTCTTCAAATAGACTAAAGCATTGCATAATCTGTGAACTCCTTTTAGTGATTGACAACAAGTGACAATTAGTTCTAAATGTGTCTGTGGTTTTGTGAAATTGATATCTTCTTACTAAAGCCTAGAATGAGATCATCAGCTTATTTTCTTAGGCTTTCTAATAGTGACAACGAAAGGTCAGTACTGAGCTGGATGACGTTTGAATCATTCATGATCTGATGCTCTGTATCCAATTACCAATCTCCTGAAAAATCTTTTCCATGCAGTTCCGAATTATTTTTGGAAATGCTGCTATTAAATACTTATGCTGCTTGCAAAAAAAAAAATGCTGGTGTAAAAAGATGTAGCCTCGTTCTTGGAGTCCTTATTAGTGTCCCAGAGGATGTGGCTTTTGCCTAATTAATAATCACTTGCGATTTTCGAAGTCCATAAAAAACCTGACTGCATCCACTGAGACCTCGCCTACGGTAATTCTTTGAGAGGGAAGTTTCAAGTTGGTTGCTGTGCAATATTAAATTCTTGTAGGATTCCTTAGTGTCATGGAATATAATAGAGTTGAGATTTTACCAGCATTGTTTGGCCTGCTTTTTGCCCGTGTTTTATGTACATCACTGAACATGCAATATTTTTCTAGGGGAAATCTTTTCCAGATGTAAATGCCATAATTACTCACAGAAACCAAGATTTGCTGTTCTATCCCATAGTTTACTGAAGACAAGCATTCTGTTGTTACAAGTAGAAGTAGTAATGTTCACGAATGCTTTCTCCCCAAGGCATGAACCTTTCCTGCCTTTGAATTTGATAGATATATGCCTTTAAATTGTTGTAACTTAATGCAATTAAATAAAACTCAACTGCTGTCATAATCAGAATAATTAGGTAAATGTAATGAAACTGTTGTCCTTAGTTTTGGAAACCTTGCTGTAAAGAAAATGTTGCTCTATTCAGCTTTGGAAAAATGACATGCAGGTGTGTCCTATTATCCTAATATTTTCCCTCTTGTAGCTAATGTTATCTATTTTCAAGAGCAAATTCTGGATACCAATAAGAATATTTCCATGAAATAAGAATTTAAATTGCTTGATTGTGGCCTACAAATATACATGCTCTAACTTCTTAATTTAATTTTGGAGGACCTTTACTATATTTTGCTGGGGGTGAAAAAAAAAAAAAAGGTGTTTTCTGGAAAAATCAGTATTTAATGAACTATTTGAACTCAACACTAGCAGTAAAGTTCTGTTATGAGGTTTTAAAAATATTTAATTAATACATGTGTAAGTAGAAAATTTGTCAGTTAAAACTCCCAAGATCT
>JANIJG010019113.1:41289-57248 GCA_024611175.1 Megaceryle torquata
ATAATTTCAGCTGTTCATGTTTGGACAGTTTCTTACTTTCTTTTGATTTTTTTGACCAAAATGACTTCTAAATTTTGTATGAAAGTAGGGAAGACAACCTTCAAATGGATCAATAAGGCTTAATCTTTTCCTGCTTTCATCAGTGCAACTACTAACCACAATCATTTTGGCTACTAAGCAGATTTATGAGGACATCATCAGAAAGAAAAACCTTGTGAGGTGAAAATATTCCCAGGATAAATTATGTCACAGCTAATGGAACAGACAGCTGAGAAGACTGTAAATCTTCAACAAAATGCCACAGATTTACAGCTCTGTAAATTTACAGGACTCTAACCATGCATGTTGGTTTTTTTTTTCAGGAGAAAGGGAGAGATGTGGCAATTATCCTGGTGCTCGTTTGCTTTTCTTATCAATTTTTCTAATTTAAGTGATGGAAGACAAAGTGGGAGGGAAAAATATTTCCTTTCAGTTATATTATTCAGTTATGCTTAACAATGTATTTGCTATTTTTCTGCACGTAAGATCTCGGCTGAATGGATTTTAGTAAGCACTATGCTGTATCAGTCCTCAACTAGAGTACTTTCAAGTTCACTGGTTATTATTTGTACTACAGAATAGATAATTCAGTGAAGAATTAATGATGAGAGAGAACTATTCAATTATACCAACCTACCCCCTCTCCTTTTCATCCTCAGTATTGTTTCCAAGATCCCTCTCCCTGATGCAAGATTTTCAGTGTCCAGGCACAATTATCGGTATCTGTATTTGGTTAGATACAGGCTTTCTGTTATTTTCTACAACTAGCCACAGTCTTCTGACAAGATGTAACGAATAGTGTACACTTTAAGAGAAAAAACCCACAACTCTTCTTTAAGCCCTGTGCTTTATGGCAACAGGTTACTCAGTTGAACTTAGCAGTTGTCATAGAATGACCAAACTGTGGGTAAAGGCACTTTGGGTTCATGTGGTTATGCCGTTAAATGAATAAAACACAACATCTCCATATGTCTAACATGTTGAAAGCTTAAGAGCTGTTTTGTGTGGTGTTGGTTTTTGGTTTGTTTTTGTTTTAATGGATATAATGATATCAGTAAGACACTTATGGCTACAGCAGTAACTTCAATGGCCAGAACCTGTCTGTATTTTTATGACTTGCTACTACTTTTACCCATTCACTTTTTACAATAAATGTAAAAAGAAAGTGGCTACTAGCATCCTGAATGCTTTAAATAAAAATGTGTCAGCAACTTGGAAGGTCTAAGCATTTATTTTTGTAAAACAGTGGAAATAGATTTAAATCCTATTACAGAGTTAATTACCAGACAAATATTGGATGAAGTGAGAAGTAGAGAAAGGTGGGTTTTTTTGTTGTTGTTGTCTTTTTTTCAGTTCCTGATTTTATTTTAAAGAAAGTCTAATCAAGTTGCAGGTAAGTCTGGTTTCTTCTAGCCAAAGAACAACCAATAAGGAAAAATTAATTCTTTGCTTAAAATCGTGCAAGTTGAGAAATTGTGAATTCCTGCCTATTGTTGACTTGCCCTCATGCTCTTGCAATGTTCTGCTTAGGTAGCATTTAGCTGCTTGAAGGTAATGACTCCGTCCTGCAATATCAACAAGTAAAGAGCTCTCTGAGATGACTTCTAGACACACACTCTTCTAGTCCTGCTTGCTGGACTAATTAATTCAAAGTTGCTCCAACTTCTGTGGGCTGGCAAAACCCCCAAATGACTAACACAGTGAGAACAGTCAGGCTCAAATTAGTGTCTGGTTTGATTTGCTCCCTAATCTGCCCCTAAAACTAATGACAGTAATTTTTCCCTTTTGAATAATTTCTCTATTCTAAAATCCTTTCACTAAGCAAGTTGACCACTTTGTTAATGATTATACTGACCCTAAAGCTGTTTTCTTGCAGTAATGATTTAACAGTAATGATTTAAAATGTCTTTAAAGCTTTTTTTTTTCTTGTCCACCTTAAGTGTTTCAAAAAGCATCTTGACCGAAGTACTTTATGGCAGTCAGAGAGACAGGAGAGACAATGACATGCTTACAAAGGAAAATGGTGTTCAACTTATGTACTTTTGGTTAGGTGCTTTCTGTAATTGCTTTTTCTTGCAAGTGACCAAGGGTCAGAAGAGGGTTTCTGATCATCTGCAGTTTTGAAATTCATGCATGGCCAGCATGAGTTTTAGAATTAAATGGTTTGATTTTCCCAAGTTGTAATTTAGCTGTTGGATTTCATTCACTGAACACAGTATGGCCAAACAATCTACCTGTGTTTTGGTTGGGTATTTGATGTACTGAAAAATAACCTGCCTTGTGAAATGAAAAATGAGGTCAAGCCTTTTATGTGCCTCATACAAAGGAGTTTTCCACTCAAAATCACTTGACCAAAGCCATGTCTTGGTGGTCTGGGCAGTTTGGATGAAGCAAAAGATTGTGGTTAATAATCTCAAATTTATTTCAAAAGCTTTTTTCTGTTAAGCTGTTCCTATGAATATCCTAATCTGAAAGTACCTGTAGCAATATTTATTGTAAAATCTCTCCTTCTTCAAAAGGTCTGTCTGAACATTTTAGGGATCTGTACTGGTGTTTCTTTTCCTTTTAATACTATATTGAGAGTAATTTGACACATTTTCCTTTATTACAAGAGATGTTTCTTCGGGCAGATAAGGAGCTACTTTACATTGTGTAAAAACTACCTTCACTTCCGTGTATGCTTGTAGTAAGGAAAGAGAAGTGAGGGGGGTGGGAAAGAAAAAAAACAACTC
This sequence comes from Megaceryle torquata, assembly GCA_024611175.1. Taxonomy (NCBI): domain Eukaryota; kingdom Metazoa; phylum Chordata; class Aves; order Coraciiformes; family Cerylidae; genus Megaceryle; species Megaceryle torquata. The sequence continues at coordinate 44,061 of JANIJG010019113.1, forward strand.
AGTGCCGGTAACATCATCTTTTGGAATATCGATTGGCACTGACAGAGATCCTCTTCCTGATACTCACTGGGCTGATGGGTTTTGGCACCAATGCATTAGGCCTCTTGTCTTAAGCTGTTTATGGTTTGGCTGAGACAGTCTCTTCTCTGGCTGTGCAATTTCCTTTCTTGATACAGGCTCCCTATCCTCTGTTCAGCAAAATGTGATCCAGATGTTAACAATATAAGTCGAATTGTTGCAGCTTCAATATAACTTAAGATTTTCTTGGGTGCTCTCAGAAAATGGTCCATGTAATTATCTCTTTGAAGACTGGAACATCTAGTGCAGGAAAATTTCAACCATTTTTGATGTAAGAGTCACTAAAACCAGATGCCTAATGTATTAGTGTTGGTTTATGCTTTGAATTCATAAAGGTTACACCAAACCATGCACATCCCATTGCAAAAGTTATTTTGATTTCTGAATAATGATAAGGAAGCTGTTTAGAATACACTAAGCATGCAGAAATGACATCCAGCTACCAAACTGACATTGTGATGTTAAATGTCATACATAAATATAGACAGTACAGAAGTAAATTTTCTATCTTGCTTTTCTAGGATATGTACAATATTTGCTGTATGTGACTGTCAGACTTTCCAGCCACATAAATGATTATTCAAAATGTATATAGCAACTCTAATGACTAAGCTACTTGGATACTTACTGGCTGGCAAAATGGTATAAATAAGCCACCTTGAGTCCACTTCTCTTCGTGGGGGGTTGGGAGGGGGAGTAGGATGGGAATCCCAAACCTTTTTAAAAAACCCCAGAGTACCTTTTTGAAAAAATAGACATTTAATACATAATAATGAACCCTTATAGCTTATGCATAGTTTATTTTGAAGCTCTGTTGGATTAGTTGGAACAAATGTTGATCACACTTGAACAGAAACTTGAGTGGTGAAACTTGCTGGTTTGATTTTTGTTTTTAAAAATAAGTAGTACGATTTGAAACTAAATTTGAAATTTTGAATTTCATAAAGTTTAATTAGGAGGAATTTACAAATCTTTAAATGAGATTAGGGCAATTAAAATTCAGTTCTTTATTTTTAAAGGAAAACAATTATGACTAATAAAGAACTTCAGTCAGGAACTTGAGACATTACTCTGCTAGTAATGTAACTTTCATATGTAGAAGACTTGTGATAAGTTAGTTCAAAGTAACACACAAAGCTTGCACATCCAGTGCCTCCTGAGGAAATGCCTTCTACAAGCATCAAAGCAGTTTAAAAACATAACCGTGCATGTTTGTGTACAGTTTAGTCCACAGGCTGTCATATTCTAGCAATATCTAATTTTAGAATTCAAAGCAGAAATCAACTTTCCTATTTAAGAGTAAAGAATGCTTGCTCTTTCGGGCAGAGAAATGTTTCATCGGGAGTATGAAATAGCTAAGTCAAAATTGTGTTCTAGTAAATTACTGTCTGATCTTCAGAAGGGGGCAGTTGGCTTTCTTACTAGTTATAATTTATCATTAATACATGAGCACTGTGTCATCCTTAAGTTGGGCCTCTGAGGCCATTTAGAAAGTGTTTATTAGTGGAAGCAGAAGGGAGAGACAGGACAGACTACATGAATTTGAAGATGTAGCTGTTATTTAACTGAAGGTGAACAGATTTTACTGTAGCATGCAAGTTCTACTTGCAGTCTTTGAGTCTGGTAAAAATATATGCAGTTATAAATAAGCCCCTTCCAAGTAACTGAAAATTCCCCAGGAAAAATTCTATTCCATAGAAGTTCTGTATCTCAGAGTGTGCGCTTTACAGTTCTACTTCTTATAACAAGGTGGTGTGCTTTGTTCTTTGAAACGGCAAGTATTTGTGAAATTGATTTAGAAGAGATCCCTTATCACTACATCTGTATTTTCTTTTAAAGCCTTTGACATTTGGAATGGCTATTTTATTACAGGGGAATGTGCTTTTGCAGTAGACGTGGTCTCTTTAATGGAAGTACAGTATTTATGTGGCTGTACATGCAAGGGAATAATATCCTTGTGTGGACGCTCATTTCTGTTTTTCAGGCATCCTATTAGGTTAGCTGTTTTCTTATCCTTCACCTGGATGACTGTGTCTTCTCACTGACTAGACAGTTTCTTCCTCTCAAACCCCTTTTGCGTCCTTGATGGTGTTGCTTAGCTTCCAGCCACTGAGCTTTAATCTCCTTGTTATGTTCAATAGTCTGTAGCTAGCCCAATTGCTTGAAATCTGAGTTTTCTGGGGCAGCGTGATTTTAATGAGGAAGATGGATGACAGTTCTGCCTCAGTTTATATGCTCTTAGTGCTGTTTGACCCTGAAATTCTGACAAGAGTATACCACTTAGCTTTATTCTCCTGGTCATTTTGCTTGATTAGCGAGTTATATAATTTCCCCCAGATTGTAATTAGTTTTTGCACACAAGTATCCTTTGGTTTATAGTTTAAAAACAGAAGTGGTGGCGACTTATATTACTGTCTGCATGTCTTATTCTCTTCAAAGGTCTAGATAGGCTAATAAAAAATATAGTTGTCTCATCTGTCCTGCTGTGATGATTACTTCAATGAAGACTTTTTTTTTTTTATGTTGGCATTTTACTTTCCAGGAATTTCTTTAATCCTTCATAATTGTATTAAAGTAACTGATTTATATTTTTTTAGTGATTTTTTTTTTGTTGTTACATTGACAGTTAATGGACAAGCAGGCAAAGCATATTAAAAGGTTTGGGTTCTAATGTAAAAAATGGCATCAAAACCAGTCTTTCCTGAATACCCCAGTGAAGTTCTATAGCATTGTTTAAAAACAAATGAAATAAAACCCACACCAAAACCCCCAAAATAAGTTACAAGTGGATATAGAAGGTAGATGCGAAGTAAATTAGTATTTGGAAAAGCTAGTGAATGCAGCATAAAGACTATGATGAAAGCTCTTAGGTAATCAGGTGGATTTGAGAAACACATCTGTGCCATTGATTTTTATGCTTGTAGTTTCTTGGATGAACTTCAAAAGAAAGCAAGTATTGTGGTTGGGAAATGTAAACTGCTTTATTGTCTCTTCAGGAATCCTCCATTCTCAATATATGTGGCTGATTCTATCACTCCTGAGTGAAGTCACTTTCCAAATTGTTTTCATGTTAAATGATCTTTCTAATAAAATGGGGGTTTTTTAATATATATTAATTCAAAATGTAATACACTTCTGTGTGTTCAGTCGGGAAGAGTTATGTTTCTACTAGCAATCACTTGTTTCATTTGCAAGGAGAACTTGTTACAGGAGAATTTGTGAGTGAAATAATTATTTAAAACTATGTGCCAAAGGACAACCTAGCTAGAGAATAATGTGGTGGAGCATGACTTTTTTTCACTTCTATTTAGATCTCAATTACATTATTCCATTTTTTTGACATGTATTCTGGAGAATGCTTTTCTCATATACTTGCAAAAGATAGTGACTCCTCTGAATTCTCTTCAAAACACTTAACATGCTTTGTCAAAGTGTTAGAAGGAAAGTCATAAAATGCTGATGAAGAAAGAACATTGGATGCATTGTATTGGCATTTGTGTTTTGTTGATTTGTTTTTGTTTTGAGATTTCCTGATAGAATATGGACTAGACAGTTTAGACTGAATGTTCTGGGAAATGCATACTCCCCAAAAATATTAGGCAATTAAATATTATACTTCATACATGCCCTGTAATTACACTAGTGTAATGATAGGAAGAAAGCAGACTATTAAAACATGTTAAGCATGATCTAATTATTCACTCTTCATAATTAGCTTGTATGGGGAACACATTTAAACTGAATTTTAAGGAATCAATCCAAAATCCTAGTAGTAGAATTAGCTTTGCTGGCTAATTTTTTTTTAAGCCTTGTCAGATTCAGTGTTTTAAATTCAGAAATATTTCTTTGCTAAGTTATATGTATAATATTTCAGAAGCAGAACCTTCTTTCTACAAATATTTCAAAACTTTTTTCTATTTACAGTGAATATCGCTTTCTGTCTACTTAAATTGACAATCACTTACATGAGGCTGTTACTTAAACAGGCTTTTGGATGTTTTGTTGGGCAAATCGGTTTTGCCTTACACTCCTAATTGTCCCGATGATCTCTTATGATGCAGTAACACTTAATAATCGGGTGAACATGGTAGGATATGATGCTTTTTATTCTCATTCTCTCTCTGATGGAATGCTTGCGCTGTAGTTAAGCCGTTGACGCAGCTGGCCATGTTGTTTCTGCAGGCCATTCCTTCTCTCTGTTTTCATGTATGTGTTGCAATGCAACCGTGAAAGAAATAACTATATTCATCTTTGAAAAGCAATTACTTTTAATAAGCTGAGGTAAAAATCAATTCTAATATTGGGTCATATCTGTTTGCCAGTGATGGTTTGATTGGCATGAGTATCATATACTGCTTACCTGGCTATTCCTAATGTTCAATGAGTTTCTGTAGCTTGTCATGTAAACAGATAAAGCTGTGTGTACCTTGGTATGTCTGGAATGCCACTGAAAGTAAACAGGCTTAGCTCCTGGCTTTCATGATCTGAGGGAAGGAGTTGTTCTTTTTTCCCCTCAAGTGCCCAGTCCCATTTTAAAAGTGTCTTAAGCACTTGGGAGCGTAAGTCTAAGCAAAAGGCACAGGTTCTAAAACTGTATCAAGACCAAGTTCCTTTGAAAGTAAAGTTCTTAAATGTGTTACTGAAATTAGTGATTGTATCTTTAGAAATGTTCCCCTTTTTGATTTCACAGACTCACAGAAGGGTAGAGCTTGAAAGGGACCTCTGGAGATCATCTAGTCCAACCCACCTGCCAAGGCAGGTTCACCTAGAGAGGGTGACATAGGATGGCATCCAGGCAGGTTTTGAGTGTCTCCAGAGACAGACTCTCCACCACCTCTCTGGGTCCTCTGTCACCCTCAAAGTGAAGTAGTTCCTCCTCCTGTTTAGATGGAACTTCCTATGTTGACTTTCGTGCCTGTTACTTCTTGTTCTGTTTATTGAGCACCACTGAAAAAAGACTGTTCCCATCCTCTTGAGACTCACCCTTTAAGTAAGCATTGATAAGAAATAGAAGATATTTATAAGACTTATTTTTCTGCATTATGGAAACTGTTCTCATTTTGTCACCTTAGCCCATACAACACAGTATTTATATACTTCTGCTATTAGACTCTAATGTTATTGTTTTAAATAGGTTGTACATAATGAAATAAAGCATCTGGCTTTCAGCAGTAATTTCAAGAACAGATAATATATAAAGAATATTTTTTAAAAATATCTCTCTGAATGTAGATGTTCATAAATATTTGAGGGGACCTTACATACTTTGTAACTAAATACTTTTCAGACTATTTTAAAAGCTACATTATTCAAATACTGCTGTAATGAATGGTTATTATGGAGGTAAATCCAAATAATTCCCTGCCTAAAACTGCTAATACTACTTAGTTTACGGTGTTTCCTTTTTGTGTTAATCTTGAAACTAGAGGTAAACGGTTTACAGATAAAATAGAGCCTCTTTTATAAAATTACTGTAGTGGGAAGATTCTAGGGTAGATCCAGTTTGGAAATAACAGTTCGACTGTTAACAAGACAAAATAAAGTGTCTGACTCATGCCATACAACTGGCGAGAGGTTTCAATAATTGTGTAGCTATTTTCCTGATAGTGATAACCCTGGCAGTAGGACTGCAGCACATTTTTGGTGTTTATTTCCTACGGGGGCATGTTTATGTTGGAGACTGTGCACAAGCAGCTGTGTGGACATCAAATTATTCTATTGGTTTGAGGATTAATGAGGTTAAATTAGCTCAGTCATTTACTGTGCATTTTATTGAGGCTCAAGCTGTTCAGACTGTTGCAGTTAATGTAAGTAGCCCAGAATGTTGCCAGTTAAATGCGAGTTACTCATCAGGGATCCAGAGTTCATTATTGGAAGGAATAGGACAACTTTACTTGGTGATAAAGTTGAACTTAGTGGGAATGCTCTTCCCTGTGTTGTTTGAGAATCTAGAGAAAGATTCATGGCACAGCATAATACCTTGAATATATTTAGGGGGATGTGTTGCTCTCTTTATACCTGTTCTACAAATGTAGAAGTATTGGTGATTAAAAGACTTCTTCAGGCCTTTGGTTTGCCTAAAAATTGTCTCCTGTTTATTAATGAAATAAAAAAAGAAAATGTTTGAATCTAAAGTGGAATGTAAAGAGCTGCGAGCAGTATCTCTGGTTAAAAAATAAACCTACTGCAGAGGAGAACTGCTGTGAAGACACTTGCTGTATCTTTGTTTCCCCTTAAATCAGAAGGTGTTGCATGCACAGAGTGGTCCATAATAAAGAGGTTTTCTCTGAGGGTCTTATAAGCCTGTCACAGAAAGATCTTTGATATAGGTGTTACCTTTAAACATGCTTCAGAAACTGTAGAAAAGTTCAGAAACACTTTTTGAAACATGGTCTCATTTTCCTATCTTGCCAGAATAAATGAGGACAGGCAGGTGTTGGTTCATGTAATATTCTTTGTGTTATAGCTTAATTTGAAATGTTTACCACTTTGGAAAGGAGAAAGTGGAGAAAATTGGCAGCAGGTTTTGGGGTCACTTTATCTTTGCATTAAAAATAGAGAATTACACAGATGGTAAATCAGCGGGAAAAAAAAATCAACTGATACTTTAATGCTACTCTGTTTTTACCTGTAGCGATTCGTATCATGTGTAGACTCATAACATAAAAGAATGAGGCCCTTAAGTAGCGCAGTGGATGGTTATGAAAGGGATCTTTTCCATGCCCCAAATCTGTGTCTAAAAATGCAAATGTAAAATTTAAGCATAATAGTTTCCATGCCAAGTGGAAAACTGAAGCTACATAGTGAGTGTTTTATTTGCAGCTTCTACTGGCGGAGAATGTTCCCTTTGCTTTACCTTTTTATTAACCTCTGTAGCAACTCAGATGCCCTCTGGATTAGATGCTTGTGCTGTGATATTGGTCTCTAGCTCTGAATAATTGTTATACATGGGATCTAATATATGAAGATAGGTTCCATGCTAGATGATAATCCCTCTGTTTTCATCTTAGATGAATCACCTTTGGTTTCAGTAGGAAATTAGAAAAGGCAACGAGTAATGCAAGATGTTTTGCTTAGCTGTGAAAAATCATTAAAATACTTTCTTCTGGGCTTTCAAAAAATGAGATACTTGTTTTATTTTTATCTTATACTCCTTGGTTTATGCTTTTGGGTATTTGGGAATGAAGTAACACACTATCACAGAACTGTAAAACTCTACATAATAAAATTAAAATTAGACCTAAATTAATAATTTATAAGGGACTCCTATTACTTTCCAGTCCTAACAGTGTTCTCTTAATTTTGTCAAGTTTATTTTCCACCTGTTAATATGCAGGAGTGTGTAAGTGAAGAATGTTTCTCATAAGGTGGGGGTTTTTTTCCACTTTTTTTTTCTATTGTTTCTCTTGTACGAGTGGCAATTTGCTGTTCAACTATTTTTCATAAAGGGAAACAATATAAGGTTTTATGGGCTTCTCATGATTCCACAATCATCCTAATATTCTTCAAATCATTGTGCTTACCTGTTAATAAAACAGGTGACAGACGTACCATTTAGAGCTTTGTCCAAATCATGTTGTCAATTTTAGGACTTATCCTTTAATGAAGGAATGTATTTAAAAACATAATTTCCCGGTGTGTAGAAACTTATCTACAGAAATCACAATTTTTATTACAGATTAATTTGAACTTTTTTACAAGATTTACTATGGGTGCTTTCAATAGATTCTAAATAATCATCTAGCCCTGGTAACAGGTTCTGTTTCACAGGTTTTTCTTCATTGTGGTGCTTAATTATATTGTGAAGAAATGACAGTTGTCAATAGGAACTAAGAAATTTACCTTCTTGAAATAAAATTCTGAAGTAACCTCAAGGGGTAAGGAAGCAAGCTGAACAAATTTGAATTGCAGGACCTTTCTTTTTTTATATATATATCTGGATAAATAATTGTGTCAATATTTAGATAATTTGGAACATAGGAATAGGGTGTTCTCCTTTTTGTATTGAAACATAACTAATTATTTAAGCAGACAGATTTTGCTGTTTAGTTCTTCCCAACTCCTGTCTATCCTTTCTAATAGATGTTTTTCACTTCTGTTTTTAGGGCAGCTGCTTCATAAGGTTTAATTGTAGTATGTCCCTTATTTTGCATTATTTTCCTCAGGGGTGACTTTGCAGGCTGAAGTAGTTTGCTCATGAAAGTTGCATGACTTTTTTAAAAAGAAAGAAAGAGAAAACAAGCATTACTTTCCAAAATGCATGTGAGTAAGCAGAGTTATTTCTGTTAACAAGTCATCTATGATATACTTCTGCTGGAAAGGTAGCTTTGTGAAGCAAACTCAACAGGTCACTTATTTCTCATGCAAATATAATGAGACGATTAAATGTGTTTCAAAAGGTGGGTGTGTGTGTTTGGTTTTGTTTGTTTGTTTTTAATTAAAAAACCTTGAGAGAAGAATACATTATATGTATTGAGTCTCGGGGGGGGGAATGTTTTAAACAACTGGCTTAGGATGGCCTTTGTAAAATTAGACAAAAATTCAAATGTTGGAATTCAGAACCATAGTGGTTGTCACAATGTGTGCCAAAGAGGTATTTGGATTCCACTCTGCATTCAGAGTATAGGATGTTTTTCAAGACATGAAGTAGTGAAAGATCACAGCGTGTTTTTCAAGTTTAGTATTCTCATGTATACTAATATTTTTACTTAGAATGGGGCAAATTTGGACTGCAAGGAGCTGTTTTACACCAGGACACTTAAATTTCTTATCTGGTGTGCAAAGAATTGTGCCTGTGTGTTTGGGGGGTTTCTGTATGGGGCGGGGAGGGGAAGAAGGAAGAGAAAGGGAAGAAAAGTAGTACATGAGACTCCGTAAATGTGTAGGGGATCACCTCAAGTAAAGAAAGCTTAAACTAAGTAAATAAGTGATCTGCCTGAAGCAGGAAATTAAATATATTTGTGAGAAATATTTACATCTACCTCCTGTTGACTCATGAACTAAAGCTATAGGGATTTCTAAAGTCTATGGGCAAACATTAGGACTGTATTTAAAAAGAGGAAAAAAATGATGCATAAAAGAAAGAGGGGAGGGGAAAAAGGCAAGAATGTCTGACCTTAAGAGGATGGATGGCTTTTTAGAGCATGTCTTGAAGGAAAAAGTATTGACAGATTTGGCAGCAGACAGCAAATGGATGAGAAATGTTTTTCTAAAGTACTTTGTGTCAGATGTATCTTGTCCTTTTCATAATTTTTTTTTATTAGATGTAGGAAATCTCATTATCTGAACTTCATAAACAAGTTTGTCCAAAACTCTATGGGGAATCTTGCTCAATAGGGTGTTAAAATTGTGGTTGTTGAACTGGACAAGGAACTACTTAAAGGGAAAAGCAAGAAGCTGTACCAAGAAAGGAACCATCAGTCTGTTAATTCAGATCCTCAAAAAATCTTTACCACGGCATGTGTGCATAGGGGAGTATCAGCATTTTTCTTATAAATGGAAAGTTTAGGTATCAGTAGATGATGTTGGGATCAGCTATGTTGCATGTAGAAATATGTGTTGAAAAGTGTGGATACTCGAAAGGAATCTGACTATTTGATTTATCTTTCACATGAAATATAATCCTGAATGAATTTATTTTCATTTATGCTTTGCTTTAAATTTCACTTATCTGTTTTTCTTAGATAAAACATGGGAGCTCTATGAGGTGACACAGTTCTTGGATTCTGTAAACAGTGCTGTTTCCTTTCCTTGAGGGAGAGAAGGGAAAGAGGCAAGACATAAGGTTATAAAGCAGATGAAACTCACCCTTACATAGACCTTCTTAAAACATTAAAAGACCCAAACCTACTATATTTCCAGTTACTATATTTTTCACTGATTTCTATAATTTTCCAGGATTCAGTGCTATTTGATCATATTAACCCAAATCACTCTGCATATAATACATAATGCTACTGTAATAATATAAATTACACAGTGGGGTTGTTCCCCAAGAGACCACATACCAATAGGTGAGCTTACAGTACTTGACATGGATCTACTTATCCAAATGATGTCTAGCAGAGATACTGGCATTTCTTGGGTTCTTGTACCCAAGTACATGATAATACCTCTGTTTCCATTCCCTGCTTTTTCAGACTTGCTTTGACAGGCATCAGGGGAATCACAAAGGCAGCAGATGGTCTGTGCACAGTTCCCTCAAGCATAAAACAACATTTCTGTACTTGTTGTCAGGACCTTAAATTGCACACTGTTGTGTTTGATTATTTTCAAACTCTGCATTGGCCATGGGGGGCTCAGATAAGGAATATTTGCATATCACAAAATGAGAGCAAGGGCTGAATTAAAGTGGCAAGCAACTGGATTAAAACTAAATTCAAGTAGAAGTTGTGTGCATTCATTTTTAACTAGGTGGGGTTTTTTTTGTGGTGTGGGTTTTTTTTATTATTATTTCCAGTGAAAGCAATGACCTCTAGTAAAATTTAACAAGACACAGATTGTGTGCTGTACGTGTATGAAGGCTTTTCCTGTTCCCTCTCACCAAATATACTGGAGTTGTCTGTTAATGCATAAAAACTAGAAACATAAAAATTAGAAAAACCATCCCCAACAAAAATCACAACACTGCAGCATGTAAATTTAAAATATGTAATCAATGTAAGTTAAAGAATATAAATTCCAAGTAAGTTTATTACCCTTAATGTTGTTCTGCTGCAATTCAAGCAAATATCATGTATTAGTTCCTTACTAAATGTAATACCCTTTTTTAAAAATCCAGTTTGCTGTGCAGGAATTTTCCCAAGATACATTAGAAAATGTCAAGTTTAAATCTGTATGTGAGTCTACACAGATCTGCATGCAGATGAAGCTGTGGAAAGCTGAAGTACAGATATTCATAAGCACACTGGGCTTAAAACTAATTTGTTTAATTTGTTTTCTTCCTAGGTCCAGTTTTCAACACCTTTAACTGCTTATATGTTCAAAGTTATTATTGAAAGCATTTAATGTATAGAATGTAGAAGTGTAGTTTGAACAAAAAGGATTGTTATTTCAAAGGAGGAATGAAGAGATGGAGAAAATATATTGCAAATGTTGGGAAAAAATATGTTATGGGGATGAGGAAAAACAAAGGTATGGGTTCATTATCACATGAATTCAGTCTCAAACTGAATGGCTTCTCTGGGCATGAATCCATATTAGCTTAAAGAGCTTCTTCCAATTCATCCTCCTCTTGCAACGTGAGGAAATTACAGTAATAAATCTCAGGATTCTGTGTATCTTCATTGGTTTTGGTACGTGATATCAATGTAAATTCCTTGCATTTTAAAAATAATTTAATCAACAGAAGAGCGTAAAAAAATATTATTTCAGATGACTCCTTGATTATTTCTCTTTATAGGTCATAACTGTATTATTTGCCACTGGTGAGAGTTAATTGGTGTTAGAGGGTTTCTTGTGTTTCCATAATTCTCTTTAGATCAGCATACTGAGGATATTTAGAAAATGTTTGGACTGATATTTGTCAGGGCCTTTTTGTTATTTATTAGCTACTCCTAAGGGGTTTGTGAATTGCTGCTATTAGTTGTGCATGCTCCTGTTGCCACAGTGCAAGGAATTAATGAATAAACACTCAAGATCATAAACTACAAAGATTTGTAGTGCTTTGGTAGGTGTATATAGACAACATGCATTTGGATTTATCCAAACAGTGATGAAAAGTGTGACTTGAGTTTCATACCTTGAGAGCATAAACCACTTCTTGTGTTTTGTGAAGTGTTAAAAAGAATAAAATAAAATCTGGCCTCATCAAAGGGGATTAAAATGGTACTAAATGCACCAATAGATATTTGTGCTGGTTATTGGTTGAAATAGCTCTTACAAATCATCCTGTAACTTAATAATACAGCATTTTAGCATAGCAGGCTATAAAGTATGTGGACAGTCAAAACAAAGTTCCTGCAGTCAATTTTGCCAATACATGAAAAAGTGTGCCTATGGAAGAGTCGCACCACACTTGTGTTTACAACCTGTGAGTGTTACACTGAGTAAGAACAGCTGGAATAATGGTAGAAACAACACATTTTAAGAAAAAATTGACAGAGAATAGTTTTCAATCTAAATATGATTTTAAGGTCTATGTCATGCTTATGGAGCCCCAGGATATATGGTACATTCATGATATTTTGTTAATATTCACTTAAAATTAGTGACAGGGCTTAAATTTTGAATAGCGCATCTTTTAGGTACTAAAGATACTTTACTATCTCATAATAAATATGCTTCTATAGTTGAAAATGTTGCTTTACATGAGTATTTAAATCTTCTGAACCTCAACTATGTATACTTTTTGTTCAGTGCTGAAAGACTGAAACCTCAAATGAAGTGCAATGGGTGATTTCAAGTGAACTGCTACAGTTTTGTCTGTTTATTCAGCTGTAACTCACAGCAAGAAGCAAACATGGACTCTGAACTGAGTTCTGTTCCACTAATAAAGGGACATTTGGAGTTATGTATCACAAAAGGACATTCTAAACAGCAAATGCAATTTGACATATAAATTCCTTGCTAGGATTTATTTTGTGAACTCGCTTTAACTGACATGTAGATATTACTTTTAAATCCTTTTATCTTTATCCACAATGAGAACAGACTAGTATGAGGAATAAGTGGTATCGTCCATGCTTTCATTATGATTTTGGGTGCTGTGGAGGATAAATACACCTTCCCCACTCCCATTCCCCTCTTTTATTACTGTGTCTCCTTCTCTAGTCACCAGAGATTGAGGAAATAGCAGTAAAAACACTGAATAGTATGTTCTGTAGTTGTGTGATGCAACTTGCTGTTTTGTGTGTGTGTCTACACATAAATATGTATTAAAATGGTACCAGCTGAGCTTCAGAGAGAAGTTGACTTGTGTAGTTTCCTCTGTGTGGGTAGAGGCATCAGGTGCAGCCCGATAGTAGGATGGTGGATCATGTGAACAATCAGTGAACTACCTTAGTTAAAAAACATCAGTCTGGTTGGACTTAATCTGCTTTTGATCTCATCTGAAATCCCTGCTGTACAACAGCTACCAAATAATAACATAAAATAGCTTAGAATATTTTT